>JAAXCT010000845.1:77500-311089 GCA_012490785.1 Eragrostis nindensis
CATTAATAAATGGTTGCACAGCTGATTCAGTATCTCACATAAAAGATATCAAAAAAATATGTAATTGGATTCACCAGATCCTGTAATGACCATTATCGATTTCGGATTTTTTTCTTCAGTTTGAAAACTGCTGGGATCTACACAAATTGGTATAATACAATAATCAAATACTCCCTCCGTTTTTTAATATATGACGTTGTTGACTTTTTTCGTTACTTTGACCATTCGTCTTATTTATAAATATTTGTGTAAATAGCTAAGTGTATAAGTTAACCTTAAAGTGCTTTTGATGATGAATCCAACGATACTCATTTCACATTCGAAAAGTTATTATTTAAATCTATATTGTTGGTCAAAGTTCAAGGAAAAAGTCAACGGTGTCATATAATTAAAAACGGAGGGAGTACCATACTACACATGATACAAAAGAAAATTTCTTTTAGTATTAATAAGAAGCCATTAATATACGCGATGATGTTTACATGAAAAATATCTGAGTACTACTTGTTTAGGAAGCAAAAGGAAAACCAGCAACCTTAAATATAGCATCAGTTTAAACTCCTTTCACTTTTGGACCATTTGCTTTCAATATATGATAGTTGTAGTAATTCAGGCACAGTAATCTAAACTACAATGGATAATCTGATATCAAGAATAATAACAACGAACAACAATTATTAGCATGTTCTACTTATCGCACACCAATCGGTTTCAGGATAAATTAACAGTTATATCAGAGACAACATAATATCAATTAATAATCAGTCTAAAACATGTCTGCACACTTCATCAGTAAAGGCATCATTTTTCATGCAGATAAAGCAAACAACAAATAGCACTAATAGATACATGTGTAAAAACATGGCATGCCTCGAACTGGAAACCTGCCCCCAAATAGGGCATTTACCCATCGGATATCAGGTATCGGGCACCCATTGCGACAATAAGTCGTAGGGCAAAATTTGAAAAAATACACTAAGGTAAGGAAAAATGAATCTACTGTACTGCTCGATTCATCAGCAACAATGACAAACATTTCAATATAATGATTGATTCATCATTGTAACTTGGGAATTCTAGAACGAGCACAGTTCCTTACTTATCAAAAATAGAGGAATAACACAAACCTGGCCCAACTTCACTAGCGAAGATTAATGTAGAAAGCAGTGACCTGGGTCCTTGCGTGAGCAAAAGGTTAATCTACAACTGGCACTTCATTTTGTCTCTGTACAACTGAACTCTAACTCACAAATTAATTTCCCCCTATTATAATACAATAGGCAACCCTCCTGCGTGTTCAATCCACAGTTAAATTGGACTTGCTAAACTCCTATCCAGCTCACAGTTAACTCTTTCTGTCTTATCAATGGCTATTCCTTTCTCCATCATTTCCTTTTTCAGAGCTTCTACCTTAGATTCATTTCCACATCTTGTATAGGTATCAACCATGATGCCATATATGGTACTTGTAGCCGCAATGTTCTCATGCAACAATTGCTGATACAGGCTTTCCATCTCGTCTACTCTCCCTGCACCACCCAATGCACTAAGAAGAATATGGTATGTTCTTGTTGTAGGTTTGACTCCATGCTTTTGCATTTCTTGGTGAAGCTCCAAAGATCTATCATTATCTCCCACATTGCAGCAAGCTGATATTAGAGTATTAAAGCTGACAAAATCAGGTGTCATCCCGTGATTTCTTAAGCTGTAAAACAATTCTTCAGCTTCAGCAATCCGTGAACTTTTGCAAAGACCTTTTAAAAGCAAATTATAGGTAACGATACTTGCAGATATCCCAAAACTCTTCATCTTCTCAAATAGAGCAAAAGCCTGCTCAGTGTCACCAGACTCTATATAAGCATCTATTATGGAGTTGTACACTTGAGCATTTGGTGAAACATTTTTTTGTACCATATCATCCAATATAGCTACAGCTTCTGGGATATTTCCATTCTTACAAAAAGCATTGACGACAGAACCAAAAGAGATAACATTTGACTTTATCCCCTTTTCTTGCATATCTGAAAGAACTATCAGACATTTGTCAAGTTGTCCAGCTCTCCCATAGGCGTCAATCAGTGTATTGAAAGTCTCCACAGTCGGATCCACTCCAGCCTTCTCCATCTCCATCACCAAATCCTCTGCTTTGGTGACCATTTCCGCCTTACACAATCCGTTTATTAAAGCATTGTAGGTGATGTGATCTGGAGCAATATGATGTGATTTCATCTGCTTGAAGATAGAGAATGCCCCTTGAAGGTCCCTAATTTGGCAATAGCCAGTTATTAGAGTATTGCATATCACTCTAGTTGGGGCTAGCCCTGTTTGTACCAACATTTGCAAAACCTGTTCTGCCTCTGCAACCTTCCCTTCCTTGCATAAACCATTCAGCAAGATACTGCAGGTATAAGCCCCAATCGTGACTCCCTTCTTCAAAGAATCTCCAAACAAGGAAAGCATAGTCCGTGAACCTGCAGTTTTCGACAGACCATCAAACAAAATGCTGTAAGTAAAACCATCCGGCAACAATCGTTGCAATGCCATCTCATCCAGCAATGCCCTTATCTCATCCATCCTTCCAGCACGGCACAGGCCTGACATTAGCACATTGTAGGTGACCACATTCGGCTTCGGGCCATCAAGCACCATCCGATCTCGCAGTCTGAAACCAGCCTCCAGGTCCCCGCCCTTGACATACCCGTCAATCATCGTGTTGTAGGTGATCCGGTTCGGCGCGACGCCCCTCTCAGCCATTTCGTCGAACACCTTCAGCGCATCGCCACCCTTCCCGGCCCTCCACAGCCCCGCGATGACCACGTTGTACGAGAACGCGTCGGGTGGCGGCGCGCCGTCGCGGCCCATCCGGTGCAGCAAGACAAGGGCCTCGTCCAGGTCGCCCGCAGCGACGCAAGCCTGGACGGCCTTGTTCCACGTGAAGGTGTCCGGTTGCGCCCCGGCCGCCACGAGGAGGTCGAACGCGGCCCGCGCATCGGCGTGGCGGCCGAGGGAGACGAGGGACTCAAGGAGGAGGTTGCAAGACGAGAGCGACGGAAGCGGGGCGCGCGAGCCAGCCTCGTTACCCGCGCCGGCGAGGAGGGAAAGCAAGCGGAGCGCGCCGTCAGGATGGCCCAGGCGTGCGGAGGCGACGACGAGCGCGGAGGCCGCGTCGCAAAGGAAAAACCGGGGCTGTAGGTCCCCCTGGTCGGTGGGGCCGCCGCCAGCGGTGGCGGCGGCGGGAGTGGAGGCGAGGGCGTGGTACAGGTCAGGAGCAGAGGCGCCCGGCGGATGGGAAGCGAGGATCAAGGATTTGGCGAGGTCGACGGAGCGGTGGAAGCGGCCGGCGAAGAGGAGAGAGGCGAGTTCGTGGAGGGAGGCGGCGGCGTGACCGGAGTTCCAGGTGGAGAGGCGGCGCCGGAGCGGGAGTAAGCGAGACATTTGGACGCGGTTCCATCCGTGCCGTCCGTGTCCCCATGGACTCAGACAAGGGGGTTTAGGAGGGTTTAGCTTGAATTTGCAAACGGCAACAAAAGATTTCACACACGACTGGCATGTTCCGAACTGCATTTGGATAGCGATCTCAAATAATTTTGCACAGGGATATGTGTGTGCAATCATAATTGAGCCTTATGTTTTCAATCAAAATTTATTTCTTTGAAATGTTCGAATTTCTAACTTCCAATGTGTAAAGTTATGCATACTCTTTTTTTGCGATGAATAAAGTAATGCATACTCGCTCTGGTTTTAAATTAATTTAAACAACATTCTTTTTGTATGGAAGCGTGTACTATTCACAAATTTTTCATGACATTTTAAACTAAAGGAACATATATTTTTTCGAATAACAAATAGGGACATGAATTCAGTAATATCTAGTTTTGCTACACAGTTTTCCTGGCCATATGTGTTTAGAGAAAATTGATTCAATATGATTTTTGAGTTTAATGGTATGTTTAATTTGAATCAGAAAATGTGCAAAGAACATGCACGAATTTGGCTTCAAAAATACAGAGAACAGAACCGTGTAAACAAGATTCTGTTTTTTCTCATGTTCGCTCATGAAAATTTGACAAATGTAAATTCTTCGTTCAAAGTTTTTAAAATGTTCGCTTCAGTAAGAAATTTGTATCCGAAGGCATAAAACATTAACAATTATAGCAAAAGTGCCCGTGCGTTGCTACGGGCTGTTCAAATTAAAAAAAATCTCTTGATATTGTTATAATAAAATTGTAAATGCTACTCATGCAATTATATTATATTTGTTTTAAACTTATGATTAAAGGAGTCACTTGCCTCGACGGTACGAATCATGGATTGGAATACAGGTATTTTTTGATTAACAAAGTAGATCAGGACTTGGAAGTGGACCCAAATATAAATCACAGATCATAATCAGGACTTTGATTAATTAATGAGAAGTGAGCATTTGAAACAACATTAATATATACATGTGAAGCATTGTAACACCCTACAAATGCTAGAAATGATAATTATATAATTTTAATATGTATCACTCGTTGTCCAATTACCGGGCGTCATACAATCATCTAACATGATTTTATCTAAATGAACGATCGATGACACAAGGCACAGTCCGATTCTGTAAGCATAGATTTTATAACACAATATGCAGGTAGATGACACTGATTCCAGAAAAGAAAACTATTACAATTGCATCTAATGAACATTCATGTGCACTATAATTGAGAGTTCAAGAACTTGAGGATCAAATAATAAAGAATATATTTGTTTCCCTCATAATATGAAAGTTTCATGACATGTATCAAAGGGAAAAAAGGAGGGATCATGAGTACTACTGCACTGTATGGCTGCGTCTCAACATTTGAGTGGTGCAACCTCAGATGATAAGGTTCTCGTCGGACCTAAAAGATTTGTAAGGTGCATATTGGGCCCAACCAGCTGATCAAGCTTCCTCTGGTTGCAAATGAGGTCTCTAATGGTACTGCATTATCCCAGTGTCCTTTATACCCTCACTTCATACTGACTTCCTTATTTTTACTCCTATTCACAGGAATTCTGAATCAAAAGATATTCACTTGGGTGAATCAAACTATCTAAAGTTCAGATGCAGTTGCATCTTGAACATTATTAGTAATAATAAATGAGACATACCTTTTGGTTAATTAGTGTACTTTTGGCTCGTCGCAGACAGTAGTTGATGGCACAGCAGCTAAGAAATTGACATCAAGTGAAGATTAGAAACGTAACCAGTGCCTGATTAAATGCAAGATAAAAGGTGTAGACGATACAATGCTGTTGAATAAGGCAGTCTGGAACCATAGGTGCAATAGCTTAAATGATTGCCAGGTTCAGTACATAATTAAATTCACAAAACAAAACAAGTCAATGAAGAGTGCTTTACATCGAGATTCAACAGAATTGTGTCCAGCAGCACTGTTGCTGAAATCAATCGATGAGCCTCAACTTCTGCATCTTTAGAGAGTATTTCATGACCTCCTAATTTCATTAGGAAATATATCAATTTCAGAATTAGAATAGTCCTAGATTAACATGGGTGCAAGAAAATGATTTTGAATTTGTAACCAACCTGCGAGTTAGTTCCTTCCACCATTGGTTAGCAGCGTTATTGTTTCGCTGCAAACAGTACATTTTGTGGTGGAAGGTTATGAATCAAAACAGTAAGCATGCCATCCAATGGATCATTAACCAAGGAGCAACATTACAGGAGCAAAATCGCAAGAGTTGGGCTCGCTGAAGTTGTGCCGCCATCGTTGTTCCATCACACCAGGACACCGGGTAAACTTTGACGATAAATTGAACATCCAAAAAAAAATGATAAAGCAGATAACTTTGGAAACGATTCAAAGAATTGTATGCACGTAAGAAATCAAGTGAAGTTATGGTCTGTTAACTCATTACCTCTTTTAGTAGGGATGAATCAGTCCATGCCTCATTCTCAGAATCAGAATCTGAATCATCAAGCTTTCATATAGCTGGCTGGAGTACTGCAGAAATCATCAGGTAAATCTTTCAAACTCTATCCTCCATGACAACATTTTTATTGACTTGCTTACAAGGTTGAGCAGGAACCTCTGCTGGGACTGCCCTGCTACTTCGCCACTGCACTTCACGCACAAGGGAAGGTTTTTTGAGAAAGACATCCTAAACATTTCCACAGAATAAGATAACATTCAGCAACTTATTGTTGTCTACAGGACAATTTTGGCGTCTTAATCAAGTGAATTACCCATTTTCAGTAGCATCAATTGCAACTTATGGTAACACAAATTTAGGATAAAATTGGACAGAAGGATTAGAACTTCCCACAACAATTTTCGCTCCTTAGGATGATTGCAGTCGTCACAGCAAATCTTTGCAAATCTAGATCCCAATTCCAATTTCACATAATATCACCCAAATAATATTTCCTTGTCAACTTCATGGTTCGTGAGTTCCCTCACACCATTTACAATTTCACAACAAGCAGAGAAAGAGAAATCGCTCCTGCCATTCACAACAAGCAGAGGAAGATAAATTGCCTCCCTTCCCTAAGGCAGTCCTGGAACCACCGGTGGCTGACGACGCGCGTGTGCACCCTCTTGGCGATGTCATACTTCTTCTCATCCAGCCTCAAGCATACCTGCTTCCCCAGAACCACGCAGGCACCCGTATTCAGCAGCACGGGACCAAACCAAACCAAATCGAACCCCGACAGAATAGAGACGCGCACGCAGCGAGCAAGCGGGCGGGCGATGCGTACTAACCAGGTGGGTGATGGACTTGCTCATGAATCCGTCGAAGCTGGCGCCGGTATCCGTGATGATCTTGATGAGGTGGTGGCGCTCCTGGCCCTCGTAGCCGCTCACCGTCGCGACCACGGACCCCACCCCCTCGACCAGCAAAATGGTGCCGCTCGCGCCGCCACAGAGTAAGTGGGTGGGTCGTCGCGACGGTGATTTAGGCACCCACCGGGGCGAGTCAGGCGCGGCTAATGGCGGTGCGGCGGCTAGGGTTTGGTGAGGGAGATGGAGATCGGGAGGAGAGAAAAGAACGCGAGTCGCGAGAGGAGTCGGGACAGCAGGCGAAGTGGGCGCGCGAGAGCAGAAAGGCGCAGCTATCCCACCTGTCGGCGCCGAGTTTTCGTAAGAGACAGGCGACGCACGCAGAGTCAGAAGGAAAATAAGGAAGAGTAAAGATGTAGTGCCACTCAATTGTGATACCAAAACGAATATTCATCATATATAGAAAATTATCTGTTACCCAAAATGTGTGCAATTGCAGTGGAAACAATGAAAACCAGTGATGCGAAATACATGTTCCTCTAAAGAGGATATGAAATGCAAGGAAAAGTCTAAGTGCTAGAAGCAAAATACTATGAATAACTATTTAAAATGTTTTATATTGTTTGAACTATGCACATTCAAATACGGATATGCAACTGTATAAAATCTCTAACTGTAGGCACTGGGTAGCATCCATGCGCCTGAAGGTTTCAATCGACTGTTCTGATTTGTCGCTGTGTTGTACAATTTGGTTCACGGAAAATTGTTTCTGCCACAATTGTCACACTGTATAAAACATTGAAAATTTAAAAACAATTGTCTCACTGTATTACACATTGGAAATTTAAAAACAAAACTGCGTTTCTCGCCCGCTTGGAAACAAACAAAATCAAGACTCCACCTGAAAAAACGAATGGAAACCCACTGGTCACCGAAGCAGCCCGGCGGCGAGCTAGCTAGCAATCCTGCGACAGCGCTGCAGCGGCGCTGCGGCGGAGCGCGCGGGTGTAGTTGATGATGGAGTTGAGGCGCTGCAGCTTGAGGTCCTCCCGGAACTGCTGTATGAACAGCTCCGCGCGCGCGTTGAACTCCGCCTTCCCTTCCACCGCCTCCTCTGCCTCCCGCCGGCAGCCGCGCGCGCGCCGCTTGTTAACGGACTCCGGCGCCTCTTCGGCCGGCTGCTCCGCCACAGCAGCGGACTCAGCGGCGGCCTGTGGCGACGGCTCAGGCGCGTGACGCTGCTGGCCTTGCACGTTCTTCTCGTCCAAGCTGGTGCGCATCTCCTCTGCCACCGCCTCGACATTCCGAGACTCTGCCACCGCCGCCGGCGTCGTGTCCGCAGCCGTCGTCCGGACAGGCGAGCTAGGTGGCTCGGCGGCCATCGGCTCCGGCGCCGACCCGTCCACCACCGCCGGCTCCTCTGCTTCTGGGGCCGTGTGGTGGTACCACTCGGCTGCGGGGTGGCCGGAGAACATGGAGGAGAAGGACCGCAGCCGGCCGAGGACCATGGACGACGCGCTGCGGCAGAGCCTGCGCCCAGGACCGCCGCCCTGCTGGCCGCGAGACATTACCGCGACGGCGCCGACGAGGACGTTGAAGAATACGAACATCGCCGTGCTGGAGCTGAGCCACGCAGGCAGCGCCCACCACGACTCCATCACCGATGCTGCTGCCTCACCGTCCCTGATCTATGACAAGCTTAGTTACCAAGCCAGTTGCTCTGTTTCTCAGCACAGCAGAGCCGAATATATGCTGACAGCTTCAAATAGCTCTGCTGCACTAGAGAAAGTCCTCCTTTTGAAATGGAAGGGAGAAAAGAAGAAGAAAGAATTAAAGGAAAACAAAAGCATGTGCTTCGTCTCTTTTATTGTAGGAGGAATAAATGTTTTTCCATCACTACGCGTACAAAAGCTGCCTTGCGGCAGCGTGGCTTTCTTCTGCTTCTGAATGGTGCATGTGTAGCTCGTGCAAGTTGGGAAGAAAACAAGTATAATCCCGTTTGCTTAGGCGAGAAGACGCGCGAGGAGATTTAACAATGGTTTAACCCGCATTTCCGGCGTCCTACGTCGCTTTTGGATGTCTCGAAAAGCTTGATCACTTTCTGTAATTGTTCCTCAGGGGTGTCCCCGTAAAAGTGGTGGGATGTACTGTGCAATTGCTTAATATAATTCCCTCCCTTTCGCAAAAAAAAAAAAAAAAAAGAAAAGCTTGATCACTTGCTCCCTAGGGGCGCAGTTAACATATGGTGCTAGTCTAGTAGACCCTGATCTTATCATACGAGTGCATGTTACGCGTGGAGTTCTTTCTTTTTTGCTGTTAGTATTGTTTTATGATCCAGATTGTCGTACCCACAATACCTGTTTCTTGTCTTTTCCTTTTCCGGAAATTATTTGTGCTGCTTTCATTTTGTGATGTTACCCAGGTGACGAGGACAACATTAGATAGGATGGATGAGTTTGAACCTGTACACATAATGGTGGGTTCTTTTACGGTTTTTACAAAACTCGACCTGCAGGGGGCAAGTTCTCTCATGGCACTTTATTAAGAAGAAAGCACTCTCACGCAGGCTGAGAAAATCTTCGAACTCCTCTCACCTTAGTTGTTCACCATGTGAGATCTGTTCGGTTCCTCTCTTACACCTTTTGCTTTGAGTGGGGAGAGGCGATGAAATTTTTTTTAACCTAGTTTACTCACTCTGAAAATTTACTCCATTGGGGATCGAACCCGGAACCCAGAGGTGTCGCACGTGCGCTTTGACCACTTGACAAGACCCCTTTGGTCTTTCACAGCTTTTAGAAATTTCGTACTGCAGGATCTTCACAGTATTGTTCATTGTTACTGTATACATCCGGTTAGAAATATTACTCGATCTAGGTCCCGTTCGGATCCCTCCTCTAAAACCCCTCTAAAAAAAAGAATCTTACTATTTAGGGGTACTAAATAAAATTTAATTACAAAACCTTTCTGCAGACGGACGTTATTTTTCGAGACGAATCTAATGAGCCTAATTAATCAATGTTTTGACACAGTGATGCTACAGTAACCATCGTCTAATCGCCGCTTAATTACCCTCATTACGTTCGTCTCGCGAAATAGATGGGGGGTCCTGAACTTAGTTTTGTAATTTGACTTTGTTTAGTACACATAAATGCGGCTGGCATCTTTGATGTGACCCTTTATACCCCTCTAAAGTGAACCGAACACCACCCTAGTTTCAAGTGATAGCTGGACGTCACTATCAAACAGTGTTCCGTGCGTCGCTGGTGCATGCATAACTTGCGGCCCCTTGGTTTCCGAGGAATCCCAGCTGTGAAACGCTACCTCGAGCCTGCGCCGCATCAGCAAGCCAGGCTCGTCCTGGCCAGGCTGACGGCATGCAAAAGCATGTTGTTTGGTTACCTGGGTACTCACGGCATAGCTGAGCAGAGCATTTGATTGGTTGCCTTGACATATAGTTGGTCCTGCATCGCTGCTCTCTCATTGCGTACAGCTCCTGCGCTCGCGTGAGCTCGGTTCAGCCTGGCCCGGCGGAAGCGACCATTTTCCCCGTATCTACGGAGCCTGCTGAGGAGGGAATCTTGCACCGCGCGGGACAGGGCCAACTGCTGCTGCACCCATCCAATCACGCGTTGGTTGCATGCGGGGAGCCTGGTTCGGCTGAAACCAGCAAACCAATCAGGCCCTATATAACCACCGCCCGCAGAAATGTTCATGTCTGAGTACTGAGATGTGCCGAGCCCAGTGTGAGAAATCCACCATATTTCTAGCTACAAGGACCAGATTTGAGCCCAGTGTGAGAAATCCACCATATTTCTAGCTACAAGGACCAGATTTGGTAGAAAATAGAAAGTCATGACTCACCGAGGACGTGACGGACGACGCGATTGCGTTCATATCTCCCTTCATGTAGATTGTAGAGATGGCAAAGGTATCGAGTTAATTTGTCTGTCGCTGTTTTGTCAGTGGTTGGGCGTGTACGTCGCCTGACTCGGTGTCTTGTGGTCGTGGTCCTCGGAAAAATTGCTACTCAGTACTTGTACACTTCTGTGACCATATAATACAATCAAAACTGTGTTCTCAAACACGTCGAAGTGACCCAACATCATGAACACTATACATTAGCAAACAGATCCCTATGTAAACCGTCGGAGCTGAGGCCACATGTGCTAATTCTCCTCCGATGCTGCTGCGCCGCTGCGGTGGCGGAGCGCGTGGGTGTAGTTAATGTTGGAGTTGAGGCGCTGCAGCTTGAGATCCTCCCGGAACTGCCGGATGAACAGCTCCGCACGCGCGTTCAGCTCCGCCTTCCCTTCCACAGCCTCCTCTGCTTCCCGGCAGCTCGCTTGCGCGCGCCTCCTCCTCGGCTTCTTCTTCTTTACCGGTCTGTCGACTCTGTCCACCGTACTAGCAGGGACCCCGTCGACCGCAGCGGCGGATGGAGCCGGCGGCGACAACGCCTGCTGGGCTTCCACGCTTGGTTCGTCCAAGCTGGTGGATTTCTCCTCCTCTGGCTCGGCCTCATCCTTGTGCATCTCTGACATGGGCGCCGCGTCGTCTGCAGCCAGAGCCTCAGCATCAGCAGGCGCGCTCTGTGCTGCCTGCGACGACGCCGACCCGCCCACATGATGCTCGTCTTCTTCGTCTTCCCGGGGCGTGTGGTAGCAGCACTCTGCTGCTGCAAGGTGGACGGGAAACAGGGTGAACGACCGGAGCCGGTCGAGGACCATGGACGATGCGCTGCGGCGGAGCCGGCGCCTGGACGCTGCCGGCTCACCGCCGCCGGCCGGCTGATGCTCGCGAGTCGACATGACTGCGACGGCGCCGACTAGGACGTTGAAGAGGACGAACAACGCCACGCTGGGGCTGAGCCAGGACGACAGCGGCCACCAAAACAGCTCCATCGGCATGGCTTGACAATGAGGATCAGCTTGCTGTGATTGTTCTCTGTCCTTGCGCTCAACGAACTTGTTGCTCTGCTGTCTGCGCAACTGAGCACTGTATTTAAGCAGAGGCGTCGACAGTGACATACTTCTGTCGAAAAAAAAGGACAAAAAAGGCATATGTGAACATGGAAAGAGTGTGTCTTTTGACGTGCGCGTTGAAAAGCCGTGGATGATGATGCCAATAGGTTGGCTCCCCCAGCGTTGGTTTTGTTTTTTTTTTTTTCGCGACGTGCATGTACAGTTCGTGCACGTGGGATGAACCATTTTTATTCGGTTTCTTTTGGAGTACAAGCAGCCTGATAGAAGATTCCCTAACGAATTAACAATGGTTTAACCTGCGTGCTGGATGCCACGTTTTACTTTGGGACGCGCTAGACGAAGCTTAATCAATTACTCCTAGGCGCAGCTAGATCCCGGTCTTAACTATAATCTGTGGATTTGACGCGTATAATTCTATCGTTCTTGTCATTGTTTGTTTTTCTGATCATTCGTCGTTTTGTTTACTACCCCTGCAAGTTGACGTCCGTACCCTGCCAGAGAAGGAAGTAGGTGCTAGATGCAAGGAAGAACAGGGGAATATGCTAAAAATATATTTTTAAAAAAATTAGATCAAGGGTCCGACGTCCCCTTGAATTAAAAGTATATTTACTGAAACAGACACACGACCATGACGTTAAAATTATCAAGAATGCGCAAGTCCTTATTCACAAGCGTGCTCTATGGATTTCAGTAAAAATTTTGAAAAAGGTTGGTTATAACTTCTAATCAAATTGCCGACGTTAGGCCCAAAGAGTGTCATCTTCTTCCCAATACCATCTAGCTCCCATTTTCCCATGAATCTTTCTCACCACGCCGGATATTCAGTTCCTAGACCTACGAATCTTGCTGCCCGCAGTCGAGTTTGGCCACTGAACCTCACTCTGGTATGATCCCATGGACTTCATCCTCTCCAATAGTCCAATTGGGTTCCTCGGGCACTGGAAGCAACAAGCGACCATGACAAAGAATCGAATCGAAGCATATCACTACCAATAATTCGTTTTTCCCATTGGTAAATACTTTAAACCACAGCCCACCAATTATTCACGAATTATTGCTAAAACAAATTATAGGGAGTCCCATGATTTGCCGTTACAATAGCTAAAGCAGACGATTTTGTTCTGAGTTAAACATAGCACTACCAATAATTTGTTTTTCCCATTGGTAAATAATTTAAACCACAGGAAAAAGGCACAAAACAGCGAAATTGTGTTCAAAATTCCAAAGAGGTTTAAAGAATTGTTGTAAACCTCAACTTGTTCGAACACATTTTGTTCAGAGTTAAAAAGGCATGCTAGATATACTGTGCTAACTCCTGTTCGCTTGGATAAATGGTGAAGGGATCTCAACAAAAAAATTCAATTGGGTAATCCCAGGTCGAAAAAAAAATTATTCAATTATTGGAAACTAAAGATGCTCGAACAGAACAAAACTGAAAAGAAAGAAGTTTATTTTAGCCTGATCTCTAGTGCCACCATCATCTATCTATGTGCAAGCGTGCAATGTTGGTGGCCACGGGAGCTCGCACCGATACAGCATGTCCCATACCTCATCTGCCGCTGTCTTTGCCTCCATGGTTTCGAGGTTGACAGAGAACAACCAACGCACTCTGGCGTACGGCTGCAGGGTGACAAACCCCGGGCCAGTACTCCAAATGACCGGGGTCAGGTCGAAGGAGGACGGGTCGTAACCTGGCAGGCCAACGGTCGCCTCCGGCAGAAGAACCCTCTTCTCCGGCGCCCACTCGGCGCCGCTTCCGGAGCCTAGCCGTGCAAACACCTTCATGGTGCTGACGACAATGGAGAAGACTCGCGGCTTTCCGTCGCGCCCATCGGTGAAGCAGAATTTGAAGTTACACAGGTTCGGAGGCCAGTCCTCCGTGTCCGGCATCACGTGCGGCGAGTACTCGCCGGTGCGGCCGTTGAGGACGACCAGGGTCCTGCCTTCGACGAAGAAGTACCAAGACCCCCCGGCCCTGCCCAAGTGACGCCTGCCGTTGAGCTTCGGAACAACGTGGTCGATGGCCCTCTCGGTCCACGAGCCTGCAGTTCCGCCGCCGCTGCCGCCGCTGGTGAAGAAGAAGAAGGCGGCGGCGTGCGCGATGCATCCGCGGTAGTACTTGCACAGCACCCTGAAGTTTGACATGCCGATGCGGCGGCCGGCCTCGTCGGCGTCGCCATCGACGAGGTAGATTCCCCATATGTACCGGTGAGAGCTGAAGTTCGCCGGCGGTGGGATTCTCCTGTACCGCCGCGTCAGGGGCTCGCAGACGACCAGCATGTCCGGGAAGCCGTAGGGGTCGTACCGCGGTCCCCGGCGAAGTATCAGGAGGAGGCTTCCGCGGCTGTCCACGATTCTCCAGTCCTGCTGTGGGAAGAAGTCGTCGGCGTCGTCTGGGAGGAAGTCGAGGGAGAATCGGCCAGCATCGATGGCAGGGACAGTCGACGCCGACGGCGAGGGCACGAACGACGGGCGGATGCTTACAACCGGTCTCGATGGAAAACCAGACGAGTGGTAGCCGTTGTAGTAGTCGCCGGAACAGGCGGAGGAAGCCGGCGTCGGCGATCACGCGACGCCATGGCTTGCACGCGGCCGCGGCGCGGACCAGGTCGGCGAGGGATGGGAGGCGCAGGAACACGAGCTCGAGGACGAGGTGGTGACCGTCGGTGACGTCGTGGATGGCGGCAGGCCCGTCTGCCATGGAGATCCGTTCAACGAATCATTCAACCTGCACTTTCTGATCAGGCGATGAATAGTTCTTATTTGCTTCAGCACAACGGTCAGGTCCCCCTTCGACCGGCCATGCCAGGCACGCGCAAGTCGCAAGATTTACCGAGCAACGCGTTCCACTGGCTTGACCAAGCGTTGCTTGCACACTGACCACTGCATGCTAATGGCCAAGCCATGCTAGTCAGCAGCCAGTCATGGTGCCCGAGTCTCGTGCTATTCTCCAGTATACACGCGGCCGCGCAATGTAGTGCTCCAGCGGGCTGCACGCTCCCGTTCTAGCGATAGATGTATTTGGAAACTTTCAAGAAATACTAACAAAAAAATTGAATGTATGGAGCATGCATGCTTTATGATGCATCAAACTTGTGCGATGTCTAGTCAAAAAAAAGAAGTACCAACTAATGAATAATTAGAATTGAAATCATGGCTGCTCTTGGCAGCAAGGTTCCCATCGCTCTTTTGCTTAAGGAAAATCTTTTATTTAGTTTTTCAAGTTGATTTTTACTTGCTGTTTTTTCGAGGAGCTAGCTATTCCATGCCAATTTCTTGTATATTCTTTGAGAAGCTTATTTTGTAGGTAAATTCTTTGAGAAGCTTATTTTTTGAAAAGTTTTTTACAATAAGCATTGAAGAGATATTTTTGTAACAGCCCTAATTTTAAATTTCGAAGAAAAATATTTGCAAAATTCTTCAGAGCGTGCATGTCGATGGCTTCCATGCATTTTCTGAATTTTGAGGCACCTTGCATTTTATTTCTTAGCTCCTGTTATATTTTCATTTCTATTTGATTTTCCTTGCTATCGAGAAGAAGATTTTCTTTTACAGATCATTTGCCTTGTCATGATTTCATACTGAATATTTAGTGAACATCTACTTGTACATCATCCAGACACCTATCGAGAATGCAGCTCACTTTGTTTGCACATCACAGCCTACAAACACAGTAGTATATGCTCACATTAATCACATAAGCTAATCTCTTTTAATTATTGCAGTTAGAGAATTTAATCAAGAGAATGTCTTATGGGATATTGGCATATATCCATTTTATATCATAGCACATACACACGGTGCATGCCCACACACTTGACTATTGTGGAGGGCACACGACCAGTGATAGCTTGTTAGTTTTCCATTAATCATAGCAGTTAGGGAAAATAAACAGGAGGATATTTTAGGAATGTCGGTACAGCCTATCTTGATTCTCTTGAAGGAACTGAACAGCCGTGTAGCACTTTTCCTCTGCCCTCAACTCCAGCAGCTTCCTTTCTTATCCAAGCATAGAACAACTTCCCTTATACTCTGAATTTCTTCATTCTTATCCACAACAAACAGTCAGAACCTTGCCCTGCTCTCACAAAACAGAGGAGAGCCTTTCCTCTTCCCTGATCTATTGAGAAAAGCAAGAACTAGAGAACATCGGGCTTCATCTTCCTGTTGCATAACACCTTGAGCTAGCAGAAGGGTGAGCCGCCTCATATTTCTCGGTAACTTTCAGAGTTCTCTATCCTGCAGCTTAGGTCCAGTAGCTAGTAAGCTTTTAGCGAGACTCTTTGTTATTGCAAGCAGAACTGATGGAAATCGATCATGCATTACTGCTGCCAGAGTACAGCTTGAGCTTTGGGGTGATTCATCAAGCTAGATGTGAGGAATCAGAGAGACACTAGTGCAGTTTGCATTTGAAGTTGTAGTCAGTCGACCAGCTGCAGTTCAATAGTTTTTATCCTTCACGTGTGACCATGCATATTTAGGAATACTGAATAAAAAGCATTAGTGCTGTGGTTACCCAGCACATAATCAATCCATTAGTAGCATCTTTTCTACTGGAGTGATATATTCTACTAGTTCCAGTTTAGTTTATATATTTCAGAGAACAAAATAGAGCCAGTTCACTAGCTAAGTCACACCATGGGCATACTTTCAGTTATGCATAGGACAGCAGAGCATGTTCTGTGCAAAAGCAGAGGAGGATCACCTAGAGCTGAATAATCTTTTAGACAGTTACATCCTATCAGTTTTGATTGGGTTCAGACTTGAGCAACATACATATACTTATGCATATGAATGCCCAGAAAATCCTAAATACCAGTTAAACATAAGCTAGCCAACTCTTTTAAATTCTGAACAATATTATTCCATTGGCTATAGCCTCCGGTCATCATGCTTAAAACTAGAATCCTGTATAGAGTGAAAACAGCTCTGTTCTCAGGGAGAGCACATTCAGTTAATTGAACCTGTATATGTATTTAGCTATATAGGACATATAATCCTAGCCTTTCAACAGGACACATGTCAACTATCTATAAATATTTTGTTTCATGGACCGTGTCATACATATTGAGAGATTAAAACCATATACTGTCAATAGCATATAGTTAAATAAACTTAGCTGAATCTGTGTCGATGAGGGTCGATGTCAGTCTTATGAGAGCTCATACCATTTCATAGTTCTGCATAAGCATGACCTGCATATAAGAGCATTAGCTTCAGAGCTTCATTTTCAGGAAAACAAGTATAGTGTTTGTCTGAAATGCTACAGGACAGTACATGCATCAAGTTATCAAATTTGCTCTCTTTTTCAATGCATCATGCTTTGATAAAAATGATTTCAACTCCTAATTGAATGTTCTGGATTTCTTTGGAGTTCCATTTGGTTCTTTTTAGGATAGTTGTTTATTATGGCTTGTTCTTAATCGACGCTAGATTGTGACGTGTACGAGCTCGGATCTGGGGCTAGCTAGTGCAGAGGGACAGAATCCTGAAGCGGCGGAGTGGAACACCGATGAGCAAGAAGGCAAGTCACACACCGTTTGATCATGTATCACCTATATTCCTTCTTTAGTTCTTGTGCATTATGGAATTATTGTTAGTTCAGATATGACAATATGGGAAATGTGGTAGAAGTTCCTACCCAATGTTTGTGTCAGAGAGCCATCCTTTCCACAATGGCCATATTTATGCGATTGCAACCTAGATTGAGCCTTCATCAATAGATAGATGATTTGAACTACATGTTAAGATTAATATTGAAGGATTACTTGGGAATATGACTATATCTGGGTAATGGTGGAAGTATGAATTGGGCTGAGAACATGAGTTCTGAGGTGATTGCGTGCACATGTACCTCAGTGGTTATGTGGCGGATCACGGGGGCGATTTTGAGGAATAGTCAACTGAGCCACGATAAGAACATAATTTACGCCCATCCACGGGACCGATCACTCGGACTTGGTTCGGTTATTGCTTTCACTTTGCGGATGTGCCTGGCTAGGTCCTCGGATATTGCCCAACCTATGCCATGGGTAGGCCCTCAGCTGTCCAGCCTACCACAGTATGTCCCATGTAAACAGTTGCAGTCTGTTAAGATGGATCCCGCCTTACTGGGCATATTGCGGAAGTGAGAGGGTAACTTGACTCTTGATATCTTGGCTCCGATCGAGCCATGGTATCGTGTGGGTAAAGCTGGACAAGCCCTGCATAGTCTATTTGAATCATTCGAATGTGTCGTGCTTCCGGCGCATGAAGCTATGTTTATGGGTGATACTGGATGGAGAAGGCCGGCTCGATCTGTTTTGTTCGACTGGCGGCTCTATTCACTTCGTATCGATCCTGTGAGAGGAGGTGCTTGGATTGGCGAGGAGGGATAGGTGGCACACAAGAGCCGCTTTGCGAGTCGACCCCGTACGCAGAGAATTTTCTTGTCTTCCGGGAGGAACGGAACCCAAGACGGGCAGACCCACACCAACAGAAGCCTCAAAGAAGCGTGGGGGCGGGCCATCGCAACATTGGCACAGTCGCAAAGGGAGGCAAGCACGTTTATTGCAACCACGCGGCACCCAAGAATCGAGCCAGCTGAGCGGGCAGCTTCACGGGCGACTCTAATCTGCGCTCGCGCGTGGAGCCGCGTGAGCGTACGATTTCCGACAGCAACGAGACAAACAGACCAAACATATCCCCACGCAGCAGCTTTCCTATTCTCTCTGTCTCGGTTGGCTTTCGTGCGCATCCCATGGTTAGTGGTGGGCCCCGCGTAATTATTACATGGCCTAGCAGTTGCTGGTAGCTAGGAAAAGTTCTAGTGAAAGTTTTAGCTGGGAAAAGTTCTAGTGAAAGTTTTACTGGAAGGTACGAGGCAACGTAACTTCCGACGCAACTTCTAAGACAACTATTTTTGAAACTTGTGGGACAACTTTTACGGCAGTAACTTCTCGGACAACTTTTATGACAGTAATTTCTAGGATAACTTTTACATCAGTAACTTCTGGGACAACTTCTATCGTAACTTCTAAAACAACTTTCACGAGAGGAAACAGACAAAAAAAAGAAAAAGAAAGCTTTATGAAAGCTTCGTGTGTTGACTATGTTGTATTATACAGCAGACTCATGTGTTTCTCCCATGAGCTGGTCCCACTGGCCCCACAACCTGGTTCCTCAGGCGCTGCCTTAAATAGCCTGCAGGACCTGACTCCCCCACGCGGTGCTGGCCGCCGCGAATGCGCGCGGTCGCCAACGCGCGTAGATGCGCGTAACAGGAATTTCGCAGCTTCACAGCCGTTGAGCCGATGGACTTTTTTTTTTTTGACACGAACGGCAGGGGAGCCCCCTACCTTTTTTTTTATATATGTAAAAAAAGATATGTACAATGTACTAGGCCGCAGGCCCAAGGAAGACCCTACTAAAAGAGAGGCTTAAACTATATTACATATCCATTCTTCCAGCATTGACTTGACGCTAGGTTTGGCCTTTAAGACCACTAGCTGCATTTCATGTTTGAAACATTGCTTCCATCTCCTAATTGATAAAGTGCCTTGATCGAATATTATGCTGTTTCGGTGGCACCAGATACACTACCAGGCAACCATCAAGATTTCTCTGAAAATTCTGGAACCAAACTGTTGCCTGGCAAGCAGGAGCATCTCACCTGGTGGTAGATTGATATATAGTCCAATCAATATTGAGGAATCTCCAACACCATCTGCTAAAAGGACATTCAAAGAACAGGTGCTGCAGAGTTTCATCAGCAGATGTATTACAGAGCCGATGGACTTTGCCATCATCGCCCTGTGAGAGCGCCTTTCGCCGCCGCCTCCGGTTTTTACGGGTCAGTTACTGCTAACCTGTGGTTAAGACCACAACAACCAATCACTGCGCCCGTTTCCGACCTCCTATTCGGCGGTTCCTCCTCCCTGGAATTCTGTCTTCCCTTGACCCTGGCCCGTACGTTGTTGAGCTCCGCAGTGAGAAACCAGCATCGCGCAGCATCAGAGCGAGCAACCATGGTGCTCAGCTTCCACCGCCCCGCGCCGGACACCACGGACATGGTGAGCTTTCTCCAGGACGTCCACCGCGAGGTCACCGACGCGCTGCGTTTACGACCCGCTCGACGCCGCGGAGCCGACGCGATGGCCAGCATGTGCCGCCGCCAGCCCGTGCAGAGCGCTGTGGCGGATCAGCGTGCCGACACGACAGCCAAGCTGTCGCGCGGCTGATCCCTGGCGGGAACAACCTGAACAGCATCGCCGAGATAGTGGAGAAGGCCGCCCGCCACGTGAAGCCGCCTCCTCAACTGTGTATCGATCGAAGGCTCAGCCGCTCAGGTCGGCATGCTTGCTCGTCCTCATGCACAGGCGTCCACGTAATTAAGCTCTGACAACCGCCGTTCTGTGCAAACACCACGTTGCGCTTCTCGATCTGACCAATTTTTGTATCCTCGCGCAGAAGGAGAAGGTGCCGATCGATCGATCTTTGCTTAAGAGCAGTAGATGCACGCGCTGCTCGCGTGCCGCGCCGTGCCGGTGCGTGCAGGACGCCTGGCCGACGAGGAAGCTGGTCGACGTCGTGGCCGGAGACAAGGTCGTCAAGTCCAACGCGCTGCGGAACAGGGACCTCGGCCAGTTCATGGCGTCGCTGGAGCTGTAGAAGACGGCCGGACTCGATCTCGGTCTCGTTGTCACGGTCGCCGCATGCATCCGGGGCTCGCATGGCCGACCCTTTTTGAAGATAACGTCGTTTGGGCGCTGTTGCTGTTGTGTGTGTGTTCGTGTCGTGACCCCCTGACGACGTCTGTCCATGTCTGATCGATACACTGATGGTTAGGTGTAGGCATCAGGTTTAATTTAGGCTGCGTATCTTGTGCTTACTTTGCGCTCGCGCTTATGGCAGAGCATTTTTCCTTTGATGTACTAGTTCTCTTTTCCCCTGATAATAATGGTCAGTTTCAGCTTTCAGCATTCTTGGTTAAATTCAATGTTCCCTTGCAACTGCGAAACTGAAGGCACGAGGATCGTCTCTGCCGCACAAAATTATTTTTCAACTTTAAATTATGACCTGCCAAAATTGCGCGTGCTCTCCATATATAAGACTTGATTTTATTTACAAAGAGCATCATGATAAATACGTCACAAAAACATGAGAATGAGAATCCCCCTGCTTTCATTCCTCTCCTTTGCAAAAGTTCAGTCTGAGATTTCTTCAAAAAAAAAAAAGTTCAGTCTGAGGCATAATTTCCGTTCATTCCTGACCGTTTCCCTCTGTTTTGGTGTTTTCCAAGCAAAGGGGAACTACTTTTTAAACTACTAGAGCCTTGTTCCTTCCACAGGAGAAACAAATAACTACGGAAGAAAGTACTAAAATAAATAGCACAGGGGTTCATCTAAAAGAAGGGGGAAAAGAGAAAAATAATAAGAAAAGAAAGAAGATGCAACATTGTTTACATTACATGGCACCACACATGCTACGACGGGCAACAGCATTCAAATTAAACTTGCTATGCTATCGTCGAACAGAAAATCCTGCCGGGGCACCTATTCTTCATCCAGAAATCTTCCCTGGCCTCTCACTTCCCAACTCTGATTAACTGTATCACCTCGATGTCTTGGAGGTCTCAGCGGCAGCCAGCATTGAGAGGAGGGAACTCAGCTTCATCTTGTAGTTTGAACGCCTCTTCATGCCTGCACATATTAATTCAAACATGAGGTTTTCTTGACTGAAACGATTCCTATAACAAAGCGGCAGCAACATACTCTATGACATGAGCGTAGTGTATATAAGCAATGCTAGTCTATGAGACAGAAGTCAATACCGGCTTTCGGTTGCAACAGGCTCAGGGCTCTGCACCACAGACGCAGGGACTTGTGGTACTGGTTTTTTAGGGAGAGGGGGGAATGCTTCCTCAAACTGCGCCGAGAGAAGTCCCAACGAGAAAGGTCCCATGGATCCAAACTCAAGATTCTCCACTGCTTGTGCCTTCAACTGATAATAACTTGCTGTTGCAGGTGAGGAGGGCTGACAGGTAGATGATGCTGGGGGATTTACTTGACCAAAGTGAGGAAATTCTATCCCTGATGATTGTGGTTTTGTTTGTCTTTCCTTCTCAATGGGGTCTTTGCTTGAGTTGTCAATAGCAGGTGAGGAGGGGACATCTTGACTGATCTGAAGCTTTGGCAAGTTTGTTTCTATTTGTTTGGTTCCACAACCTGTTGCTTCTGTTTCCTCCCAGACAGGAAGAAAGCCTCCTTTGGGATCAACACTCTTGCTCGAATGAAGATCCTGTGGCGAATATTGTTCCTTCACCGCTACTTGACTTGTTGTGCTTTGAAATGCAGCATCTTCATTTCCTACACCAGAACACCACTGATCAAGCTGCCTATGATCAGCTAGCCTTGGTCTTTGCCTTCTTTCTCTTTCAGGCATGAATCCCCTTTCAGGTGCGAAGCGCTGCGTACGTTCCCTGTACATTTCATAACTCTGGAAAAAAAAAAGACACATGAGTACAGCTGAACTTAATAGTAACCAAGGTTTTTATTTTCTTTATTTTTAATGGAAACTACCACGAGTTTTTATGAGAAAAATAACAGCATTCTCTTCAACAACAAAAAGAGAGAATAACATTACAACACATGATTCATAGCTCTTATAAAAAATGTGCCTGTTTCCTACACCTTTTCCTCTCAAGGATACATAGCGTAAGGAAACAAGCAAAAAAATGAATCAATGTAAAGAAAGGCAGCACAAGCAGCAGATAAGATCATGTAAGAGTTCATACCACTCTGGGAATGTAAGTTCCAGTTCCATGCGACTTGGGAGAGGCAGAAAGCCAAGAAACAGGATAGATATCTGAATTAGACAGAGGAAATGAAGCAAATGAAAATCCATTGGCTGACAACGGCACATTCTGCTGCTGAACCAGATCCGCTTGGTCCTCGACATGTGATTCCTGAGCAACATCTTCTGCACTACAAACCGGGTACAATTTCCTTGTCTCAGTACCAGCAGACGAAGCTATTGTAAGCCTCTGGGTTCTAGTCTTAGTCTCTGTCCTCACACTTAGAAGCTTGAAAAAATCCTCATCTATCTCACCAGCTAACCATGCTTTTTGAAATGCCTTCATGTACTCATCAAACAAGTACTCTATATAGTAATTAGCTTTGCAAAGGCATTCCAAGTGCAAATCCAGATCGCCTGATAGATCCAGCATATCTGATTCTGAGAAGGGTGGAAGTGACTTCTTTCCTGCATGGAGAGCAGTCCCTGACTTATTAACAGAATAGAAACAGGAAACATCCAAAGTATTTGCATGAGTAGAATCAGTCAATATATGCAATGGATGATCTACATAAAGTTTTTGTGGCAAAGGCAATCTGCTATGATAGGAATCCCCTGTTGCACAATTATTAAAGCATTTTGTACTGTTACCCTTACCATTCTGTTGAGAAAACGATGAGTGGCCGCTGAAACTGGCTGAACATGAAGAGTATGCACTGAAATCAGATGCGCATTCCATTAACCAGATTTTGTTCCATGGAACACCTTGAACATCGCCTGGCGCATATGCGCTGGAAATCTTCTGCGTCTCTACCACTTTTGACTCCTTGTCAGCAAGTTCCAATGAATTACACGAGGCTCTGTTTTCACCCTCAGTAATGCAAGACATCTTCAAGCATAAAACATCTTCGTTAGGAGCATTTTCAGCACAAAGCAAGGACTCGAATGAACTATAATCGCCAAGGTCTGGCCTTTCCCCTTTTCCGTGTCGCTGCAATGTGTTTGCGAAGAATCCAAAAATTTCATCAGGAATAAGCTCAGAGGGTAAGATAAGAATTTGACCAAGCTTTTGTGCGCCGAATGAGAAAGCACTCCGTATGCGATAAAAGCTTGCTGCAGAAATCATAATATGTTAGTCACACTTAATGTAAGGACAATGCATTAAAATGATTTCTTATGTGTAAAACAGGAAAAGTGAAAAACATCTCATGCAAAAACAGAAAGAATACGACTACGTGCTACATGACTGAACGCACACTTTTTTTCCATATAGAAGAGACACAACATGCTAATGTGTACTATACACAATCTGGTATTTGGTAAAGCATAGCAAATGCAGGCGCAATAAAAATTAAGTAAAAGAATAAAATGATAAAGCACTTTGATTGTTCTAACCTTTGTTGACACTTCGGCCGAGATTATTACTCCCCTTGAGTGGATCGATTATGTTTATAAACTTCACACGGAAGTTTGTGTCGCGACCATTCAAACCACTAGTCACTACAACCCTGCCCAATGAGCGCTCAAGAAACTCCTGGCCGATTAACAGTTCATCCAGTAGCAACGTGGGCTCAACTGCAAGTCACATTATAATAATCAGGTCAGTGATTGCAAAATTGGTCAGTCCTTAACAAAATGAAGTAAAAAAGGAGATATAACTTACGAGTTATGTCGGGAAGTGACGACAAAAGAACAGGACCAGTTAAACAAATGCCATACTTGTCCCAGTCAAACTTGCTAAAATATTCCAAAAACCTATACAAAGCCTGTTAAAAAGCACACGCATCAGATGTAGTTCACACATTGCCTCAAGCTGACAATAAAAAGTCTGAAAGAAGATGCGACTTCCAAGAGTTACCTCTAGAGGACCATGCAGAGATTTGTGGAATAGATTGAATATGTAAAGGACTAGTGTTTCCAAGGCATAAGTGGATAGTAGTCCATGATGTGCTCCAAGTATCCGACTTTCATGATAGCACCAAGCCTTGATCAACATAATGCTCCTTTTGAACAAATGGTCTTTTCCAATCTTACGATCAATCTGAAGAAGTATAAATGTCACGATTCAATGTTATGAAAGATTTTCTAACTGAAGACTTCAAAAGGAGTAAAATGCGTACCAGTTCAAGGAAACAGAAAGTGGACACCCCGCCAATCTGGTTGAATGAGATGTCCACAATAATATTTTCAATGACACATTTAAGGAGCTTAACCTAGTTAAGGTGTAAAACCAAAGCAGGAAAACATCATAAACGTGCAAAAATAAACTTTCTTCTAAAACAAAGGAAAATGTGTCTCAACCACTTTGAGAACATAAAAGGGCTAAACATAAGATGCAAAGGTAGGAATACACACATCAGCGTTGATGAAGGTCACGTCCTTCACTTCAAACTCGGCATTACAGCTGGTCATCTCCAACTCGAGTACTTGGCGAACATCATCGATTAAACTACTGTTTAACCATGTGTTCGCCAATACTGTTACATCGGCGTCGCCATCAGGTAGGTACGCCTTCAGAGGTACCGATCCAAATGCAAAGACCTGGATGATGAAAATATGAAATAAGCAAGCGTTAATACAGGAAATGTGCTTGTAGGAAAATATGAAATAAACAAGCAATATTTGAAGAAAAAAAAAAGTAAGTGACACATTTGCTCTAAAGAAAGAAGAAAGTGTGTGAAGCACTAATAGCAAAATTAATAAAGAAAATGTTACAAGCATTTTAACTGCAAACACTAATAGCACACGTGTGTGTGGAAAATGTTACATGCATTCCGGAAAGAGTTCATGTATTATCTGTTCAGTTACCAATTAAACAGTACTAATTATCGTACTTATGTATGAAAATACGCATGTAAGAATGGGCGGTATTCATTTTCCTCGAGTAAGAGTCAGCGGTATACTACAACAGAACTATGAAACAGGGAATATCCTAATCATAAGGAACGATTAGTCTAACTGCAGACACGAAACGAAAATAACTAAACAAAACTACGCGCTACGTACGTACTGCAGTACTGATACGAGCACAAGTAAAAATAAGACCAGCATGAGCACGTGAGCCGTTGAGAAGATAAAAAAATTACTACTAAGAACGAGTGATGATGTGCTAATTAAACGAGGATTAATTAACAGGGATTATCACTAATCCGAACCAAACAGGCCGATTAGTCTAAATCGTTGACGGGGTGAGACTGGTCCCCAGGTGAAAGCGACGGCTGTAAGCGGCGATGTGTATTTGGGGGTGACGCGCCCAGTTGGCAACGGAAGGAGCCGCAGACACCAACCGAAACGGAACCCAACAGAAAAGCTAAAACCCCTTTTTTTTCTTTTTGTCCAAAAGCTAAACGAGACGACGCGCCGGCGACGGCCGCGAGGCACGGCGGCCGGCGGGGACTCCGGGCGGACGACAAGCTAAGCAAGCGCACGCGTAGGTAAAGAATTAAACAGAAGGCGGCGGATGGGATGAGCACGCACCTCGAAGCCGAAGGTGCAGCCGAGGAGGCGCTTGAGGTAGCCGAGGACGCCCTGGCGGTGGCGCTCCGCCTCCTGGGTGGGGCGCACGCGCAGCGCCACCTCGCGCGCCGCCGCCTCCGCCGCGCGCACCGCGTCCCGCCGGATCGTCCACGGCTCCGGCGCACGGCTCGCCATCAGCTGCGCCAGCGTCGACGGCCTCTCCCCGGGCCCGCCCCCGGCGCCGACGCCCCGCCCCCACGGGAACGTCGCGCCGCCGCGGCGGTGGTCGGCGCCCGACCACGTGCCCCGGCCGCGGCCGCCCAAGTACTCCATTGGACTCGGACGAGGGGCGAATCGGGCCGGAATGGAATGGAAAGATTTCCCAGAATCGGAGGGGTTTTGCACGGCACAAAAAGATTTCGCCAAAATATTTCCCTTTCCGTCCTCTCCTCTCTTCAGTTGGAGTTCGTCTTTTTTTGTTTGTGCTTGCTCTGTCCCTCTCGGCTGTAATGAGATGTCCGAGGTTAATCAGAGCAAGCTCTTGGGTCTTGGCCCCTCACCATCTCGCCTGGCTCTGCTTATGTAGGGGAGCTGCCTGCCTGTGCCTGCTGTGGCTTGGATTTTCTTCCTCCTTATTTCCGTTCTCTCCTTTCTTCTCTGATATTGTTGCTAGTATATATACAACGGCAGGATATAGTTGTCCCCAATAAATAGTTTTACAAACTGTAAAGACGTAAGTGGTAATGTTGCTCCCAAGATAAAGATTCATGAGGTGGAAACGGCGCTGTATGAGGATCATGTTCGAGAAATTTCAAGAGCATGAAAAAAATAAGGTGAAATCGGCGCTCCAGACTATTTTTAGAGCTAACTGATAAGTACATGACCTAAAAGGTTTATCTGACATGCTTGGCGTTACGAGACATCCCGTTAGATCGTGTTGGCGTTACTAGAATCTCGAATCTGAATCGGGCGATCGCACCAAACTTTGGTAGCTAGCTGATAGAAGGTTTTGGTGCAACGCTTTTGCACGGGAAACACGTCAGCTTTGTCGTACAACAATAACTGTGATATGGAAGGGTGGACGAGGCACGATAAGTGGACGAGGCACGATAAGATAAGCATATCCGAATATGTGTTCCGTGGAAACGGTTATCATTTCATTGTTGATGTGGTTCTGTAGCGGGCGCAGCTTCAATACTTGTCGCTTCGTATTTACATGTAGAATCGAGTCAACATGTTGTGTAGCAAATAAATCCACACCGATGTGTTCGGGGGAAGCCGTTACCACTCTGAGGTGGTTCTGTAGCGGCCGCAGCTTCAATATTTGTCGCTTTGTATTTACACGTAGAATCGAGTCAACATGTCGTGTAGCGAATAAATCCGCACCGATAAGTGTTCTGGGAAGCGGTTACCACTCTTAGGTGGTTCCGTAGCGGGCACAGCTCCGATATTTGTCGCTTGCTATTTACACGTAGGATCGAGTCAACATGTCATGTAGCTAATAGATCCATATCAATATGTGTCCCACGGAAGTGGTTACCACTCTATTGCCTAGGTTGTTTCGTAGCGGACGCAACTCCGGTATTTTGTCTCTTTGTATTTACACGTAGAATCAAGTCAATATGACGTGCAGCGAATAAATCCATATCGACAAACGTAAGGGTTTCTTATCCTTGACAAGCAACACACACTTAGATTTTGTCTTAGCATTGTATAAATTATTTTTAGAGGTTATACAAATTTTAACCAACTTAATTTCCATGCAATAAAAAGTCATCCAACATATATTCTAACCATGAAAAACTGAAGTTGTGCATGCCATCCACCTAGCACACCTAACAAATATCCTCGAGTATAATAACTTGACTTAAAAAAAGGACATTTTGTTTACTCTCAATTGTGGTATTCTTGGGAATTCAAATATCATTCTAAAAGTGACTATAAAATTCGCACCTTTCAATTTTATAACAATGCTGCAGCTTTTACTGCGCATCATGCATGCCGAGAAAACAGCAGAGTATAAGGTGAAACTGTTCCCAGAAATCGCTTGGCAACTTTTTATGACTACTAACTTATGGTGGACAAGAGGCCGCAAATCTACACAAATCTATGTCAGGAGCTGTTAAACAAGGTGAAAAGTAATTGAGAGTTGGAGACAAAAACTGATGTTCAAAAGTCAAAACCCAGTGCACGGCCTGCGGACGAGGGTTGTTCAGAATTTTTTGTTCCGTTATGCATGAATTATGGGAGCAAAGCTAGCAGAGATCGATGGACGGCAAGTGCTGCCAAAGAAACACATGAAACCGATGGGTGTCACCGCATTTGTGGGTATCACTGCATTTACGCAGTGCCTTAAATTATCACAAATCCATGTCTTCTAAAACTGGAAGTCTGGAATCTCATTCAGTCCGGCTATAGGAGTAGTATTATTATATCATGACCAAATCCGAGCAAACATAACTCTCGTGAGATATATCATGCAGGATCATATGGCTATCTTCCCTTTTGCGCCCTGCAGGCTGTCTATATTTTTCTATACATTACGTCAAGATATATATACAATTGTACTATATCTTCTGCATTAGTTGGCCAGATATACTACCGGAAGTTTTAGCAGGAACTTAATGGCAAGGATGGATTCAGTTGATAATGTTATATATTTCTTAACCTTGGGCAAAAAAATAAGTTGGAGTGCCAAGGCATCTAACATGGTCATCCTAGACTACGTTTGCTTGTACGCAATATCGGACGTCCCGGAAATCTCAAACTAAACGTATAGTCTTTTTGTTCAAAAAGTCAAATGGACCGTTTCGGTGCTTAACCCGGAATAGCAACGCAGCAGTTTTTGAAACCTGGCGGCTTCCCTCTGCCATGCCTTGCCACGTCCCCGCGTCGTCACTAGCTACCGTTTGTGTTTTCTCTCACACGCCACGTCTTAGGTACGTGGGTTTTCTTATTCAGGATGCGACTGTATTTGGATGTAGGACACGGTTCAGGCTGAATGGCATGGCATACCTAGCCAAGGGATATATACATGCATGGGACGTGTACGTTTTGTCCTATATAGCTTTGTACACACACGTCGACATAAAGTGGTAAGGTGTGGCGGGCTCTAGCAAATTAAGTAGTACCACGTCCATAGTGACGCAACCTTTTTGTTCATACTATATTGAGTTTTTGAGGAGCATCAGCGACACCAGTTGTCAGTTGCTCATGACGTTTTTGCAAATGGCATCCTTCTTATTTTGTCCCCAACGAGAGTAGAAGAAGTTCCTTCCATGGTGGTCGGTGGACTTTGCGGATGGTCCATGGTCCATGCAAGGTACACAGTTCTGATGGGTGCGTGTTATGAGTCGTTCTGCAGCGAGAAAATTCAGTTCCCAGCAGGTTCTTGCATGGGCCCGGCCGGTTTCAGAGAAGTGCCGGTTTCAGAGAAGTCCCAGCCAGATCAAGGCTGTGTCAGTCATTTGGCGTTGTATATGTCTCGTACGTCTGCTTCTTGGATGGATGGGGAACATGGAGAACGACCGGAGCCGATCGAGGACTAGATGACGACGAGCTGTGGCAGAGCCTGAACCTGGACTCTGGCCAACGGCAGGGCGCTGATGCTCGCGAGACATGGCTACGATGGCGGGGGCAAAGACGTTGAAGAAGACGAGCAGCACCAAACTGGGACTTTTTTTTAGAATAGGAGTCTATTACTAACGCCTAGGTTTAAACAAAAGGGAGTCTATTACTAAAGCGGAGGGGTTCTGTTACAAAAATGGCTTATGTGAACAAAAATAGAATGTCTTTTTGACGTACGCGTCGAAAAGCCGTGGATGATGCCAACACAGCTTTCTTACCCAGCGTTTGCTTTTGTTTATTTTTCAGCGACGTGCTTGTGTAGTTCGTGCACGGGGGAGGAATAATTTAAATATATTTTTTTAAAACACAGGACAAACGCATCACTCACAAAGACGCACGAGTACTCATCCTTATATATGAATACATGCACGCAACCCCTACGAGCGCCTCCAAAAGACCTCCACCAGCTGATCTTGAGATTCATAAAGTCACCACAGACGTCTCGCTGTCGACGAGGATGTCGCATCCCTCTAAAAGAATAAATAGTCGTAAAGATGCAACACCTGTGCCACGTCTAGGACTTCAACCCGGATGAGTTAGTTTCACCACAAAGAACCTAACCAGCTGAGCTATGCTCATTTTGCTATAATTTTATTTGTTTTGGAGTAGAAGCAGCATCATAGTATATTCCCAAAGGATTGACAATGGTTTAACATGAGTGCTTGATGTCATGTTTTACTTTGGGAAGCGCTACAAGAAGCTTAATAACTTATACACCTAGGCATGTAAGTAGATCCCGGTCTTAACTAATCCGTGAATCTGACGCCTAATCTTTGTTTTTGTTTTCTAGGTTATTCGTCGTTCTAGTTTTATTACCCCGCAGGTTGACGTCTGATATATATTATCCTAATGGCGGTTTTATTTGTAAGTGATGTATAGCCGTCCTGGAATGTAGCCTAACATCTCCTTTACCTCGCGTCTATGCCGATGCCACTCATTATCCCTTTCTTACTAGGTGATGCCCCGCGTGTTCCTATGGAAATTCAAAAAAAAAAATCAAAATATTGAAGTTCCAATATATGAGTACAGATGGTATAAGTTTTATAGATGATGTGGCCTCATCAAGAGAAGCTAGTTCTATAGCAATTAATTATCCATATAGAGATATGGATAACATCCTCTCCTCTCTCCCCTCATGCTCTGGGTCTCATAGATGAGCGCTCAAGCATCAAACTGACAGCGGATTCCTCCTAATCAAGTCGGGAATTGCATAAGCAAACAGGCAAATTTCGAATCATGAATCAATGTAAAGCAAGGCATAACTAATTTTGAATCATGAAGCACAAGCAGCAGATAAGATCATGTAAGAGTTCTTACCACTCTGGGAATGTAAGTGCTAGTTCTGTGCGACTTACGAGAGACAGAAAGCCAAGAAACATGATAGGTATCTCAATTACACAGAGGAGATGAAGCAAATGATAATCCATTATTCTCCTGCTGCCTCCTTTGTCCAAGCATGCTTATGGGGGAGATAGAAGAGGGGTACATGAGGGGGCCCATGCCCCCACGGTGGGTGAATTTATGGCATGTCAATTTCACCATATAAATTGCTAGATAAATTACAAATAGTGGACTGGTCGGCTTGCGCATTTGCGGGGCTCGTATTTACAGTCAGATATTGCATTGTGCTATATGAAATGTCTCATTAATTTCGAACCATCACTTATTTTTTGTCATTTCAATTTCGAGCAGATCTTTAACACATGTTCAGTCAATTTTTCGATCATTTTTTCACAATGACATTGGTCAGTTTTTTTTAATACATGTGGTGGATATATTGATTATTATTTTTATAATGGCAGCAGTGGTTAATTTTTATTTTGTATTTTCTCGCAAAAATAGTGGCCTTCTATTAGCCAAATATTTTGTTTATAGAATGGCAATCTCAAGTTTGATTTGTTACATAAGGATCCCATCAGTGAAATTTCTGGCTTTACCTCACAATCTACGTACTGGGAGAGAAACGGTGACTAACCTTGTTGTACTTTAAGGAATAAGGGGATGAGGAGGCTACTCTTGAGTCCATGATGCAATTGCAGCATTATATGCGTGCCTCGGACACGGTTGCCTGAGGGGCATCCTTCTTGTCGGGCACAATGCCTCCATGCTCCTTTGGCTTCTATTCTTGGTGGCACTGTCAAAATTTGGAGTTTTAGGTAAGGGACACTGAAAAGGAGACATTTTATACTGATGTTTCTGAAAAAAAGATGGTTTTTCCTTTTAAAATTGTTTTAGGACACTAGATTGTGTGCACTAGCTAATATTCCTAGCTTTATAGTGCCCAATAGTAAATAATTTTTTTCAAGTTCCACCCAGCAGAAGCCACGATATCACATTGTCACACAGCTATACTTGGTTAGTTATTGAGATTTGCTCATTTTACGAGTATTTCTCTAGGCCTATGCCTTTTGTACACCTCATACGTTATCTACAGTTGATAGTTAAAAATGTAGGGGGCTCCTGCTATATGTATTGGTAAAAGATAAACCGCAATAACCCATTGCAAATTCTACTCAACCATAGCACATCTAAAGTTGTGGAAGCGGGGGATAACATGGAAAAGGTATGGAGCCAAAGGTGGCCATGGACCCCTGACTTCAAGATAATTTTGTAAATTACCTTTTTTTTTGGCGAAAGTAAATTACCTTTGGTTCCATTGCTTGATTTTCAAAAGTCTACTAGACTGGCCCTATCGTTGAAGCTCTGCCAGTGGAGCATTGGCATGTGTTCGCACTATCAATCCCTCAGTCCCGTGGAACTGGTTTGTGTTCATGCATGCACGTCAGATGTTTCTAGCTAGATGAGATTTGGTTGGAAGTGATCGATGAGGTCTTTGATTCACTTTCAGCGTGTCCACCAGGCGTGTGAATGCATAAACATAATAACTATAAACAAAGAACGAGAGAATCGGATGGGTCAAATTAAACCTCGATATGGGATCAGTAAACAAAGATGGAGACCGACAGGCAAATATTCGTTAGAAGAAAGAAAACAACACGACGACAACGACGACGGCTAATGTGTCAGTAACCGTGTGATAGTTCGGTAGCATACGCTGGTAGCTGAGCTTCAGGTCTCGAGAAACATCTGGACGAATAAAGTAGTAGACGCAAGTTGGAGATTAATTAAATAAAGGCAACAGCTAAGATGTTATCCCCCTGGCGAATCTTCTCGCTGGTTGCACGAGCCACACATGCTCCAATTGCAAAAGCATCCAGCCATCTACCACCTTTCCGAGACATCGATCCTGGCGCAGGTACGCGGCTTACCTGTTCCGTGCGTTCTCACTTGGGCTCCACCAAAGAATACATACCGCGGGAAGCTGTCACTGGATCACACACATGGGCGCCAGGCTCAGGAGTTTAAGTCTGTGTCCGTCCATATAAATACGTGCGCAGCTCTCCTGAGGAAAAAGCATCACGCAACTAGCCTGGCCGCCTGCAGCATTCAGCAGCAGACAGCAGGCCGTGCTGCCGGATCACGTTTTGATGGTGGTCGTGGTGGCGCAACCGTGGCCGCCTTTGTCGCCGTGGCTCAGCCCCGGCGCGGCGTGGTTCATCTTCTTCAACGCCGTCGTCGCCGCCATCGTCATCATGTCGTCAGGCAGGCAGGATGACGGGCATGTGCCGTCGTCCAGGCGGAAGCTGTGCCGCAGCGCCTCGTCCGTGTTCCTCGATGAGCTCCGGTCGTTCTCCCTCTTCTCCGTCCACCCCACTGCCGGCGGCGTCACGGGGCCGCTGCTCGATGATGTCTCGGATTCGGGCCTCTGCTTCTGCTGGCAAGAAGCAGAGATGGTGCCCGCGCCTCAGGTGACTCAAGCGTCCACGATGTTCACGGAGACACCACGGCCGACGGCCGGAGAATGTGTCGGCACGGCAGCATCTGCCGTGGTGCCGCCACTGACTGGGTCTGCTGCGATGGTTATGGTATCAGCTGATTCGGAATTGGTGCTGGAGAGCAAAGATGACGATGATGCAGGGGAGGAGCAGGGAAAGTCCATCAGCTTGGACGAGGCCTACGCGATGATCCAGCAGAGTTGTCGATGGCAGCCACCATCGGCACCAGCTGCCACCACCACTGCGGCGAAGAAGGATCTTGCGGCGGCGAAGGTACCTAAGCGACGCGCGCGCTCCAGCAGGCAAGAAGCAGAGGCAGCGGTGGAGGGGAAGGCGGAGCTGAACGCGCGCGCGGAGCTGTTCATCCGGCAGTTCCGGGAGGACCTCAAGCTGCAGCGCCTCAACTCCCTTCTCGGACACATGCACGCGTTCGGCACCCGCGGCGGCGCACCGACGGCTGTGCGGTAGCCGACGAGCAAGTTGGCAGGCTCCAGTGCTGCAAGTATTTTCATCTGCTCGTGGAGGCTGTAGAGTATTGAATTTTGTCGTTCAGTAGGATACAGGTTTTTTATTCTTATTGCAAAAATATTAACAAAATTTTATTGGTCCAGCTCAATTTTGGACATCCTGCCGCTGCATATGTGGTTGAGAGAAGGCCACTCTGTACCAACAGCTAGCACATGACACGAGCTCCTTTATCAGCTTTGATTTTTTATTTTTTTTAGGCTACACTCAGCTTTGCCAGGAACGCTATACCAAATTTCTTGTGATATCACGGCCCACCTGCGAGGGAAAAAGTTTCGAACGTGTCTTTGCTTGCAAGAATTCCATTGAAAAGCTTGACACTGAAATAAAGCTCTACTTGAATTCGTACAAAGTGTTTCTTTCAGGGCACCTGTTCGGAGAAGTGGAGCGTGAGGTGGACACGGAAGGTTATGGCATTTGGTTCGTTGAAATCACGCGTGTTCAGACACAAGTAACACGATTAATCCCAAGTGTAACCGAAGCGGATGTAAATTCAAGACTCGTTTGGGACGAACTATTTCCTATGGATTCATATGAATTACCTCCACGGTTCCAGTCTTCCAGTTTGGCACATGAGAGGCAACCAAGAAATTAAAATCCATGCTGACATTATCACTTCAGAACTTTCAGAAAGAACTAAATATTCCGATTTTCTCGAAAAAAAAACTAAATTTCCGATGAAAACCTATATGAATGTACTATACAAGAGCACCCATTGGCTGCGGACGTGGGTGCAACTGCAAAAGTGTGATGAAGACTCCAACATCATGAGAGATGCATGCCGATCATTAGAGACGAGGCGATGCAAATATGTGCTGACCATGAATGGAGATTTAGCAATAGGACTGCTGCTTAATAAATTCCCACGTAAACTATATTGTTATCTCCTTTTGCTTTCCTACATTTTGAGTTTGTGATGGCAGACACATGGGCTACATTTTGATGTAGGATTGGGCTGTAGTCACTTTTGAGGTCAAGGACACTTTTTCCCATTATCTAAAAAAACTGATTTTCAGCATGTCTTTTACTAAATGCATTTTGCAGGATCATTTTTAATTTCCTAGGTGCCGTGTCGCATGAAAGAAAAATGTATGGTTATCACATTCCTTTGTTTTTTTTTTGTGGCATCTAGCCCATCTTCCTTCTCACGCACGGTTTGTTCTATTATCCATATGAGAGAGTTTGTATCTCCCACAGCCAACATACCTATGGGAGACAATTCTGACTACCTCTTAAGAGTTTTATCATGGTTATGAATCTCTGGAAGATGAACATTTCTATTGAAATGTTGATTTCTCCAGAAGAGAGCAAAGTGACAGGCCATGAATGTTCCCCAGCACAGCTCCGTTGTGACACGACGAGAGAACCTAGCTAGAATGAAACTTGTAACAGCTTGATGATAGACTCCTTCTATTTAATATTTTCGGTAACCATGTTTTCTTCTTTCCTTTTCTACAGATGCGTTCACACAAAGGTAAAACATGTCAAAGCAAGCTTTTCCTATGGAAACAAAGTAGGAAAAAGGATGAGAAGTGAAGTGAAAAACATCACATTGATAATAGCACAATTTTTATATAACTTTGCCCTAATAAAATTGGCTAACCTTTTCTCAAAACTATTGATAAAAATCTCTTCATTGAACATTTTTGCTGATATATCAAACAATTTCATTATCTAAGAAACTTTTCATAAATATTTCAGCCGTGGAAAAAAAATTTCTTGAAAGCTCTTGGAAAGAGAAGAACCGACTTGAAAACACCTAGAGGTGAAAAGGAATATCAACTTGAAAAGGTATTCTAATGTTCTTGCTCCAGACTTGAATAAGTGACGTTCTGACAGCCGATTTTTTCGCTAAACTAGAGAGGATTAGGCCTTTGTTGTCAGAACGCCAAGAATTGATGTCCAGAGGGAGTATCAAGGAGATGGGGACTATACTACCAAAAGCAGCGATGATTTGAATTCAAACGTGATTTTTCGTTTGTTGAATTTTTTTCACTACCCATGCAATAAATTTGTTGCATCATTAAATTTGCATGATATAGTAAATGACAATATGCGTTCACACACACACACACACACAGGTTATGAACGTCTTACGCAGGCGCATATATATGTGCGTGAGACATACTTGGGACCATAGTGGCCACGAACTATGGCTGGTTGTTGATTAGTATGGTCATTGGCATGCAACGCTTGGTCAAGTCGCTTGCTACAGTATGGTCATTGGCATGCGTGGCTGGCCGAAACCGGGACCTGTCCATTTTGCTGTAGTATATGTTCCTCGTATTTAAGCCTGCCTCTCCTACTGGGTACAGCTGTAGCATCTGTTCATATACGAACACACTCACGCACACCTCAACACACACCTACGCACACCCACGTACACGACCAGACCTACAACTACACTCAGCATCCTTGAAGACTGCGTCCTTTGACATATCGCTAGAAACCACCAGGCTCTAGCGCGCGACGAGAGACGTCGCACTCTCTTTATGTCACCACGCACGGAGAGGCACCTGCAAATTTATTTTTGGGGCAAGCCCCGGTGAGGTAGGGGGGCAGAGCCAAGACTCGAACCCGCGTCGGCAAGGAGCGACTCCTGCGCTCCTACCACTCGCGCTGCGCGCGGTCCTCATATGTCCTCATATTGATCCAGAGGAGCAATCGCCATAGACCTGGGCATTGCAACTGAGGCCCATTGACCAAGCTAGGTAAGCTAGGCCTCCACATTGCGGCAGTATCCCAAGCACAATGCGGCCCACCCACCTAGCTACTGTATAAAAGTGTTCCCCTAGTTCAAATTCCTTACCACTTGCTCAAGTCATTTGGGCCACCACATTCTCCGGAAATGTGCACCAGATCACTATGCTAGGAGACAACCGTGCTTGGGTGGTCAAGAGCATTGGTGTCAGGTCGTGCTTTGGTGCCAGCCATCCTCTTTTTTTTTTTGGATATACATCCCTCCGATGGTTCCGGTCACCTATACGGTTTTCTTTTCCCGATTACACAACACAACTCAGATACTCACAATGCATCCACACTCACCCCTATGAACGCATGTACGCAAACCCTACCCCTAGAGCAAAACCTATGAGCATCTATGAAGATTGAGCTGGCAAATCATCGACATTGACGGAGTCACCACTAGCACCTTGCTGTCAACGTGAATGTCGCCTACCACTAAAAATATAACACTGCTAAATCCTAAAAACTTCGCTCCCACTGGGAGTAGAACCCAAGACCTGAGATGCTACTGAGTCTCTTGTAAGCACTAGGCTACATGCCCTTTCGCTGGGCGACCTATGCGTGGAGTAAGTTTTCCGGCCTCATTACTCTTTGCCGTCTCATCCCCTCCCTATGCATCTTACTCTTGTTCTCCGGTTCTTGATTTTGTTGCTGTTGTATTTTCTTAGTGTTCTATACTATAGATTTTGTCATGATGTGTAATCATTTTTTTAGATAAAGGAAGCTTTTATTTCGATGTGAAATAATGTTCTAGCCTCTGCACAACGAGGTACATTTAGCCTTTACATGTCAATCACCAAGCTGATACAAAACAGCCTGAACACTTAAAAACAAAGAAAACTCTACACATCAAGCTCAGCCCCTGTCGATCCATCACTGTTGTTGCAGCCCTACTTTCATTCTCAGAAGAAGTCTCAAAGACTCAAATCTTCTATGCAAGAAAATACTTGTCGATGCTTAAACAACGCTTGAGCATACCTTCGAACTCCGTCAGGCAAGGTCGTGCAGAGGTGTAGCACCTCCCCGCGCACATGCACAATACTTTCGTCATGATGCGTAGTCTTACTCGATCTCTGTGTTCTGATTGTTCCAGTTGTCCAATCCATGAAGTGGTCGATCCCTACTTTCAACCAGCAGGGCCAATGGCGTAGGGATCCGATTTGTTAGGCCCCCTTTTGGCAAAACAGCTTTGGATTCTGCTTCCCTGAGTGTTGCTACAGTAGCTAATGTAGCCACGAAAAGCTTTGTTTCATCAGCTTACGGATGCTGGACAAAAAACGGATTCTACTTTTTCTGTGGCTACAGTACTGTAAGCAGAATCCTAAATTCATTGCAGAAGCCGTGCCAAACGAGCTCTTAGTGTGTCAAGGCTGGGGCTGGCTTTTCCATCCGACTTGATTAATAGAATGTGACCCATTTCCAAAATATCAGCCCAATGGCCCACCTCGACTATAGGAACATTCTTCCATTCACCGCCGCCCCTTTGCCACGCTGCTGTGAGGCGCCACAGCCACTGCTAGCGCGGATTTCCCCGTCCTCTCCGATTTTGGCTGGAGCCTCCTGAGGGTAGCAGCCAGCCAATGCTCCTTCCCCTGCACCGCTGCCTTCTACCATCCGGCAATGTGTGCGTGTGTTTGAGAACGAGAGAATTGGGATGCAAATCCTTGCTCGTGTGGTGTGTGAGAGAGAGTGGATGAGGATGAGGGAGAGAGGGTAGAAAACTTGAAATGCTCCGGGCGCTGTTGGTTTCCCTCGGAAAGCTTGTAAAATTCTAGGGAACCGCTTCCTTTCCCTACTACTTCTGTTGATTTCCCTAAGGAGTGATTCCCTTTCTCTACGACTTTCAAACTTTCACACATACTGTAGGGAACCACCTTATCCTAGGATTCTTGAAAGAACTGTAGAGAAACCGGGGAATTCTAGTACAGTTAGGTCATTGTGAAGGTTATTATTTTCATTATTCCATCCAATTTCCTATCTATTTAGCATGTTTCTTCTGCTCTCCACTCTATTTCATTCTCTCGTTGACCATCCTACTGTGCCCCAATCCTGTTGCTATATTACTGCCAGTAGCTATGCTCATCTACTGCTACCAGATCTTATCCCACCTCTCTGCTGCCTTGCCTTGATATGACACAAGAAGCTGCAAGGTTCTCTTCAGTCGCACCATCCTTGCTCTCAGTACAAAAAAAAAGGGCTGTAGGACAAATGAACCGCCGCTACAGGGTATCTGTAGCGTGGACCGCTGCTACCCACTCTCCATCGGCCCAGCCCACTCAGCCGCCACCCCCATATAAACTAGTAATGCTAACCCTCTCAACTATCTCTCCCACCGCCCCTCTCCTCTCCTCTCCCCACCCCCACCGCCGCCTCTCCCTCTCTCTTCCTCCCTCACCTCCGCCTCCTCCCGGTCAACGATGCACAGGAGCGACGTGCCCTCCTCAACCAGATCCGGCTCTGTATGTGGCGGCAGATGGCGGCTCGACATGTGGCGGGCGCGCGTCCTCATCCCCTTCCAGGGCCGCGCCGCCCAGGGAGATCCGCGCGGCGCAGCGAGGTCCGGGGCAGCGGTGCGATGACGACAACGCCTCGACGGCCGGCCTCGATGTCCCGGTTGCTGGTGTCCCTCCTTCGGAGACGTGGAGGCCATGGAGTGGCAATGGATCTTGATGGCGGCGTGGTGAAGCTCGCGGTGACGGCGCAGAGTACCTCGACGGCGGCGCGGTGGATCTCGACGGTGGCGCAGGGTACCTCAGCGATATAGTGTGCACTAGGTAAGTATAAGTATACCAATGTTTTATAGTGCGCACGGAGTATAATTATTTAAACCATGTCAGGCTAGAAATGTTTGAAAAGATCTCACGGTGTAGTAATCATCACCTGCCAGACTTGCTATTTGCGAAGATAAGGACCTTAATAACATAGTCAAGAGCATCATCATTATTTTTTTGGTTGTAGTGTTATTCAGCACATCCACAAGTGCCTCATCGGAAAGTTTTCTCATGACTGAATACCCATGTTTTAAATAACGGGCTAAGGGGTTAAACTGTACAACGATGCAAATAGCGGGACACTGCCTTAGAAAGCTATAGCGAGATATAGTGGTAGCTATAGCGGGAGATTTAAAACCTTGCTAAATACTAGAAAAATGTGCATCTCTAACTTTTAAATTGGACTTTTCTGTGCTCATGGATTGTAGGTTCTGGCTATTTTGTAGGTTTTGGTTGAGCCCTCAGATGATAGTGGTGAAGGGCATCATTTCTCTTGGTAGCGTCATTCCACACATTCAAGTTTTAATTAGGTAAGCCCTCATATGGTGGTTAGTGTGTGGCCCATTTGTTAGTGTGTGAACCATTTCCAAAATATCAGCCAACAGGTCACTGCCTCTCTAGGTCACTCCTCTCTCTTTCGTTCTCATATCATCACCCTACCACCAAGATTCGTTCGACTGCAAGATAAAGCCACTTTCATTGGCTCATTGCTCCCGTTACGCTTTACAGAATTTGCAAACCTTCTTTTCCTCTTTAGTCCTGACTAACCGTGCTCAACATACCGCACTCCAGCCAGATGCAGCGCACACACAGCCTTTTGCCCTTATGCCTGCCTCCCAAAAGCCCGTCTATTTAAGAACACATGGCACGCCACTCTGAATCACCCATACGTTCCGGAGGCAGCCGTACCCATATCCGATAAGGCAGGATACGATACGGCAATACTCCGATACTCCCTCTATAAAATCACTGTTTTGGTTTGAAACTCGTGTATCGTGTATCGCCGTATCGTATCGTCGTACCGGTATCCCCATATCGGTGATTCTCTGCTAGCCACTCTGCGCAGCTACTAAACCTCAGTCTCTGAGACTCTCAAGTCGCCCGTACACACAAGTCCACCACTGCAACTCCAGTGTACCTCCCATGCAGATGGATCAAGAAAGAGAGCTACTCCACCAGAGGCAGGCCTGATGACCTCTACACACTATAGCATGTAGCATAGACACCAGCACCAGCTGCAGCCTCTTTGGATGAGATCCACAGCTCTTCTACTTTGGTCAAGGAGCGATCGGAAATGGTGCCAGTGATTATGGTTCCCATGGGCACCATGAGCTTGAGCTTCTCATCCCCATGTGTGTAGGCCTCGCGCTGCAGCTAGCAGCCACTGGCCTATCTTCAATTTTCTTTGATTTCGCGTATCTTGTATGCATTCCGGCAATGCTTGTTTCATGTACTAGCAGGTATGGAGTCCGCGGTGTCAGGGGTGTCAGTGGCGGTCACTGGCTCGCCCGCGGAGCTGGATGAGAACTACTCCAAGAGTCCAAGTGAGTGAGACCTTTTGTTAAGATTCACAGGCAGCTCTCTTGTGACCGAATTATGGTGTTTTTCTCTTGTCGCTTCTTCAGTGATTATTGGACTTGGACGAGGAGGGCTTGAGTTCTTGCTCCGCTTGTGCTATTTCATTGTTCCGTGTAAGAAACACAAACTTAAAGATACTTGCTGGTTTGCTTTGGACTTCGGATGTGGCATGGCTTAGTTTACACCTTCCCTTTTTTACTCCAACCAAGGAGATTGGTACCATAATTTTCCAATTATTTCATGATAATAGCAAACTAGCACTAAGACAACACAATAACGAAATAGCACTATAGCGACGGGCCGTACCCTCTGTAGCGGAGGGCATGCACGGCCGTCATTCTTTGAGGGTATCTAAAATGACGATTTTCAGCGGCGGGTGTGCCACTATAGCGGTGAGTGACCTTACTGCCCGCCACTACAAATCAATTCAAATAATGAAAAAAATGCTTTCGGCAGGCGCGTCTAGGCCCACACTAGAGCCCACACTAGTCAACTAACCTGTGTTGTTGTAGGCGGGAGTGTCTCTGGTATGCAAAGCAGCCACATATTCACACTGCCTCTAGAGGGACATAAGCCAACGACGTGCACCAGGCGCTTTGGTCGACCTGGAGTTCACAAACAAATAAGGACTTTGAAAAAAATGTACAAATGGTATATGGTACAACAAGTAAGCAGGTTATTCAACCTTTCAGTAGCCATTGCTCATGTCCTCTATTAGGCAGCAGGACGGCAGTACCCTGCATTCTGTGTGTAGCGGGCACATGAGGGGCTGTGTTGTTAAGATTGACATCTTTCATGTTCTGTCCAAGGAGGCCATCGATACACACCTCCTTGACAACCCAGTCTTCATCTTACTAAACCCTATAAACAACACTCTGCGGTTTGGAACACATGGTGATTGAATCCATAGCTCAACATTCATTTGCAAGCGCTCCACCCAATCCATTAAGGAAGTCCTTTGCGAACCCTTGATCATGATTAACTGCCAAAATATGGAGTGAGCCAATCCGTAAACTCACGAGCTGATTTAGCCCACCACTTGATGAAATCATTGCCACCCTAGACGACCTCACCATAGATCACACCTGCAACGATTCCTCGGACCATTGAGCCTCCATGAAGAAAAAACAACAACATTGACACATGCAGAAACATTCCGTATACACGGGAAAACCGAATGTCGCTGCAATGGAATGGAGAAACATGGGCTTGTTTGTGCTTACTCAGTCAATACCGATGCATCTGGGCCCAAGCGAGATTAGTGGCGCATTACAGTCCTAACCCATCATTTGTGCATCATGCACATGACTTAACATGCAGTAAAAAGGGATCCCTTATAATCAACATGATTCTAATATCCTTCTTGTGGAGGATATGTACCAGATATACCCCCACAGGCCGCATATCTTAGCCGGTTTCCCAGCAAGCGGAACGGCCTAAAGGAGAAAACCTATGTGCCCAAGACAGCAGGAAGGGACGTGCATCCGTCCGACCACAACCTCACTGTCGCGACCCCGCATCCAAACCACGAGGTCGGCGGAGCGGCACAGTCCCCCATGCGAGGCACCGGCCATGCATGCGGCAGCAAGGGCGACACCCGTTCTAGTGAACTTACCTGTGTTGTTGTAGGCGGGAGTGTCTCTGGAATGCAAAGCAGCCACATTTTCACACTGCCTGCGGAGGGACATAAGCCAACATCATGCACAAGGGCTTGGCCCCAAAAAAAAGTGGCTTAAACATTTTTGGCACAATAGGATCATTGTACTCCGCATTGACAATCAATTCGACCTGGAGTTCATAAACAAATAAGAATTTTAAAAAAAATACAAATGGTATATGGTCAACAAATAAGAGAGTTATATTGCAATAGCCATTGCTCGTGTCCTCAATTAGGCAGCGGGACGGCAGTACCCTGCATTCTGTATGTGTAGCGGGCACACGGGGACTGTTGCTGAGATTGACATCTTTCATGTTTTGTCCAAGGAGGTCATCGACAGACACCTCCGTGACAATCCAGTCTTCATCTTACTAAACTTTAGAAACAACACTGCGTGGTTTGGAACACTTGGTGATTGAATCCATAGCTCAATATTCTTTTGCAAGTGCTCCACCCCAATCAATTAAGCAAGTCCTTTGCGAGGTTGTGGTCGGACGGCTGCGCGTCCTTGCCTGCTGTCTTTGGCACATATGTTCTCTCCTTTAGGCCGTTCGGCCTGTTGGGAAACCAGCTGAGATATGCGGCCCGTTAGGTTATATCTGGTACATATCCTCCACCTGAAGGATATTAGAATCGTGGTGAATGTAAAGAATCCCTTTTTACTGCATGTTAAGTCATGTGCATGAAGAACAAATGATGGGTTAGGACTGCAATGTGCCACTTATCTCGCTTGGCCCAACATGCATCGGTATTGACTGAGTAAGCACAAACAAGCCCATGTTCTCTGTTCCATTGCAGCGAGATTCGGTTTTCCCGTGTATACAGAATGTTTCTGCTAGTGTCAATGCTGTTGTTTTTTCTTCTTGGAGGCTCCGTGGTCCAAGGAATCGTTGGAGATGTGCTTTATGGTGAGGTCGTCTAGGGTGGCATGGTCTCAACAAGTGATGACCTAATTTAGCCGGTGAATTTACGCATTGGCTCACTCCATATTTTGGCAGCTAATCATGACCAAGGGTTCACGAAGGACTTCCTTAATTGATTGGGCGGAGTGCTTCGTGATGAATGTTGAGCGATGGATTCAATTACCATGTGTTCCAAACCGCACAGTGTTGTTTCTAAGGTTTAGTAAGATGAAGACTGGATTGTCATGGAGGTGTGTGTCCATGGCCTCCTTGGATAGAACATGAAAGATGCAAATCCGAACAACAGCCCCTCGTGTGCCCGCTACACACACAGAATGCAGGGTACTGCCATCCTCCTACTTATTGAGGACATGAGCAATGTCTATTGAAAGGTTGAATAACTCTGTTCCCTTTTTTACCATATACCATTTGTATTTTTTTCAAAGTCCTTATTTTTTTATGAACTCCAGGTCGGGCCAAGCCCTTGGTGCACGTCGTTGGCTTATGTTCCTCTAGAGGCAGTGTGAATATATGGCTGCTTTGCATACCAGAGACACTCCCGCCTACAATAACACAGGTTAGTTGACTCTATAACGGGTGTCGCAAGTTACTTCTTGGTATCCAAGACAATTTGCTGATATGTTTCTTTCGTTTTCTTACGGAGTAGCAACCATGTCAGCAAATGGGAGATTGAGCATCTTGGAGATGTCCCAGCGGATGATACCAAGCTTTTATGCCGCTGTCTACAGGGCCATTAGTCAGGGGCATATCACCAGCATTTCGGTTATTTAATCATCATCATAGTTGCACTACAAAAAAAAAATCTTTCCAACTCTCAGCAACCCCAACTCTCAGCCGCAGCCAACTCCTCTCCCCCCTCATCTCTTGTTAGGCATGGCGAGCATACCAAATCCCCAGCTCACGCGAGCGGCCCTTATCTGCGCCACGCGCGAGCGGACCCCATCCTCCAAGCGGCGAGCGGATCCAGACTCCCTCCTCGGTGAGCTGGATCTCGGCAGATCTCGGTGGAAGCACCCTCTATGACGACGAGGCCGCGAATCCAAGCTCGGGGCGCATCAATGCCGAGGCAGTGCGGCGCAAATAACAGGTATATATTGCAGTGGCGGATCAACAACGAGGATACGGCCATGGAGGGTCGACGATGATGATGCGGCCAAGGTGGGTCGACGACGATGACACGACGACGCGGATTTTAAAAAGATGACAACAGCCTTCAATGACAACGTCCAGCTTCTTGGAGGCTCGATGGTTCTAGGGATTGTTGCAAGTGTGATCCATGGTGAGGTCGTCAAGGGTGACATGGTCTGATCAAGTGATGTGCTAATTCAACTGGTGAGTTTACGCATTGGCTCACTCCTTCTTTTGGCAGTTAATCATGACCAAGGTTTTGCAAAGGACTTCCTTAATTGATTGGGTGGAGCGCTTGCAGATGAATGTTGAGCTACGGATTCAATCTCCAAGTCTTCCAAACCATGCAGTGTACTTTCCAAGGTTTAGTAAGATGAAGACTACGTTGTCTTGGAGGTGTCTGTCGATGGCCTCCTTGGACAGAACATGAAAGATGTCAATCTGAACAACCCCCCCCCCCCCCCCCCCCCCCCGGTGTGCCCGCTACACACACAGAATGCAGGGTACTGCCGTCCCGCTTCCATATTAAGGACACGAGCAATGGCTATAGCAAGGTTGAATTGCTCTCTTGTTTGTATTTCTTTTTTCAAAGTCCTTTATTCGTTTTTGAATTCCATGTCTAATTGATTGTCGATATGGAATACAATGATACAATTGTGGCAATGATGTTTAAGCCACTTTCTTTTCGGGCCAAGCCCTTGGTGCACGTCGTTGGCTTATGTTCCTCCTAAGGCAGTGTGAATATTTGGCCAGAGACACTCCCGCCTACAATAGTTGACTAGTACGGGTGTCTCAAGTTACTTCTTGGTACCAAGGACAATTTCCTAATATGACAAAGTTACCCTCTACAATGAAGAGGCAACGAATCCAAGCTCGGTGCGCGTTGATGGCGGGGCAGTGTGGCGCCGTCAGCAGCTGAACGACGAGGATGAGGCCAAGGAAGGTCGACGATGATGATGTAGTCGAGGTGGGTCGACGATGACGACACGATGACTCCGATTTGAAGATTATGATGACAACTTCCAGTTCTCTTCACGGCGATATCCTCCTCTTCCTCACGGCACAAGACTGATTCCTTGATCTGGCGTTGTGGCGTGCAGCGACGCAGATCTCAGGCGGCTTCCTCGTAGCATGCAGCTGGTGCTCCTCAAGGACGGCGGTGGCGGGGACGGGGGCGGCGAGAGTGTCTCTGGTATGCGGGAGTGTCTCTGGTATGCAAAGCAGCCCTGGGTGCAAAGCAGCCAAATAATTGGCTTGTGTTGGCGGGAGTGTCTCTGGTATGCCAAGCCCTGGTGTAAGCTTCATGACCATTGGAGCTAGGGAAACCCCAAGGTATGAATGTTTTGGTGATAGGATGAGAACTATGAATGTGACTAACACTCTTTGTGAGATCTTATAGGTCACATATGAAGAAAGCTCCTTCCGTTGGTGGTGAACGCCAACACACCATGAACTTAATGACAAGGATGATTAGTTGCCTTCATCTACATAAGAACGGACTTGATGGAGTCGCGGAGAAGATATGGATCAAGGCTAAGGACATGCTAGATCCAAGCGGGTGTTGCTTGGTTAGATGTTAGCTTGAGTCCATAGGAAAAACCGGACTATCAAGAGGGTTCGAGGTGGTTCTCTTAGTACACACTAGTTATAGAGATCATTGGATGCATGGTGAGTCTCTCAGGGGCTAGGGTGGCAGAAGAGGCTTGAAGGAACCAAGTTTGAAGATGTTGGAAGCAAGGATCAAAAAGTGGTCGAGTTCCAGCAGAAGAGAAGCCACCGTAGGATACGGTGCCGGTCACCGTATGATACGGTGACTGCAGCAGATGAAGACCAGAGAAGAAGAGTTTCTGGCAGAAAAGAGAAGGAGCCACCGTATGGTACGGTGCCAGTCACCGTATGATACGGTGGCTGCGAGAAGAGAAGTCCAGATGAGGTGATGACCTGGCAGAGAAGACAGAGGTCATCGTATGATACGGTGAAGGTGTCACCGTATGATACGGTGGTCACCGTATGGTTTCCAGAGAGTTGGCAGTTGCTGGAAGCTGAAGAAGATGAAGCCACCGTATGATACGGTGGGGGTCACCGTATGATACGGTGATACCTGAAGATGGAAGTCCAGAGATGGAGATGCTCTGGCAGGTGACGTGGAGGTCACCGTATGATACGATGGTCAGAGTCACCGTATGATACGGTGATTCTTACGGTGACTTGGTTTCTGGACACTTTTGGGCAACGGCTAGTTTGAGGTTGGTGGCCTATATATAGCTGGTTGCTCGCCCCTTTGAGTTGCTCTTGGACCCAGGAAAGAGGGGAGGTGCTGCCAAGAAGCCAAGAGGAAGAAGTGTGAAGCACTTGAGAAGGATTTGGAGTGATCCTAGTGCTTGAGAGAGTAGCAAGTTGCATCCTTTGATCTCTAGGCTAGTGTGGGCTTGAGAGAGTCATCTAGGGCTGTTACTCTTGGTCTATGGCAAGGCCTAGACCGGTTAGGCGTCGGTGTTGAGCTGTCCAAGGAGATTGTGGAAGTCGACACAAGTTTGTACACGGTCTTGGAGCTTCCCGTGCGAAAGAAGCATCACTAGTGGAGCGCCCTTTGGCACGCATCAAGTGCGGAGCCTTACCTCCGGAAGAGTACCTGGGATCGAGCCCGGCGGGACGTGCCCGCGACTTCACTCGGAGGGTGAAGTGTGCTCTAGGAGGGATCGCCATCGAGCGGAGGGACGGGGTCGAGACTCCGGCGGGAGTGACCCAACGTGGAGTAGGGGAAGGCGCCATCCTTCCGAGACCACGGGAAAACATCATGAGTATTCTCTATCCCTTCTCCTTTACTACTCGCATTTACTTATCGCACTTCATATGATTGCTTGTAGTACTTGAGTTGTGCTCTTATCTTGCTTGTATGTTTACCTTGGTGTTGACGGTCGTTAAATCATAAAATGACCGTCAACTTATCGGCGAATAAAAGGTATACACCAATTTTTCTTGCATTAAACTAATAAAGTTCCACAAGTTTTGGATGAGATCTTGTTTTGCAAGGTACATAGGAATATTGGTGTAATTGTGCTTACAATCATGGAGAAATAGCAAATATCCAAACGCACATGTTAAAGCAAGACTATGCTCCGACATCTCGACGACATTCGACGTAAGAAATAAGGAATGACTTGGACATCAAGAAATAATTATTCAAATGAGAAATTTGATCCCTCCATGTCAAAGGCCTCGTCAAGATAGTCGAAATGGGCTTTTGGATCACCCAATTCGGAGTTTGGGAGCAGGAGTTATGCCTCGCGGAAGATTGCAGAAAATCCAGGAAAAAGTTGGCCGGCCGGCCCAAAAACCTGGCCGGCCGGCCCGAGCCAAACTCCAACCGCCTCAATCTTCCTCCAGTCGGTTCCAGAGGCGGTCACAAGCCACTTGACGCACCGGCCAAGCCAAGGGGACGTCGGCAAGAAGGAATATTCCACGAAATGCTCCAAGACCTTCTCCACTCTCCCAAGGCAACTCCACTATAAATAGAGGACCCCTCCCCTCACTCCAACCTGCACCTCACACTTGAGAAGAGAAGACCCTAAGTAGGGTCACGCTCTTTCTCATGGAAGATCACTCCACTTGTGTAGTTTAGATAGGATTAGTATTTTAGTCATGGGAGTTAGAGTAGAAGTGAGAGCTTCGCTCGGAGCTCCGGAGTTCTCTTCGGAGTTTGGGTAAAGTTCTCGTGTATCTTTTTCTTTTATACTTTCTTTAATATAATTATTTTCTTATTTATTTATTTTCTTATTTATTAAATTTAGTTTTCCTTTTAGTTTATATTTATTTATTTAGTAATTATTATAGAGAAATTCTTGTGTTGGATCCACGTCTGTGTATGGTAGATACGAATGAGTTGTTTGCTTGAGGACTGGCAGTAGGGACATAATTGCCTTATTGTCACGTGTCCCGCACAATTTATTTGGATTTATTGTTCATGGGTGGCTTGCTCTTTGGCCAAGAGTAAGTTACTAGGATAGTTGTAAGCAAGGTGCTTGGAATTGTTCTAGCGTGTTTTGCCCTCAACCCCACGGGATGATGTGGTAGCCGCGAGTGTAGGTGACAGCTACACCGGTCTCTGTAGTCCACCACGTTCGGGTTGAGTGTGTAGGGGCCTAGACGCGGTCCGTTGACCGGATACGTTGAACCTAGTTCTCGGGTTGCGTGTCTTGGCGGCGGCCGTGCCCCTGATGCACTTGAATGTATCTGTAATGAAAGTTTAAGTAAATAATGGTAGACTATCGTGAAACTAAATGCTAACCCTAGGCTGACTGATACCTTCTTCTCGTTGTCCTCCCAAACTAAATGCTAACTCCTTGTTATCTATATCAATGGATGTTCTTCTGAGTGCCACACATATCAAACATCTGTCCCCCTGCTTTGGTCTAGTTTGCAAGTTATAAATAATAGATGTTTCTTTGTTAATTCATGATATTCTTAGCCCTGCTTCCCTGTGGAAAAATATAAATACGATAACCTTGGAATACTCCTGGGTGAAATGCTACAATGGTGTTCCGTGCGCTTGCGGAAATTGAATTTAATCTTTTTGCGTAACAAACGCCAACAAGCATTTCTGGCGCCGTTGCCGGGGAAGCAATGGTTTAAGATATCTATGACTGACATCGATTATCTAGTATGATCAATTTGCTGCTAGACTAAGCGTCCACCTGCATTTGTTTGAGCATATCACCATCGCATCTGCATTGTTTTCTTTCCAATCCATCTGCATATTTAATTCCCCTCCACCCCACCCGCTGCATTTAAAAAAAAAAAACCCGAGTGCCCAATCATAGGCCTCGGGCTTTCAAAAAAAAAAAACAAGTGCCCAATCATAGGCCTCGGGCTTTGAAAAAAAAATCTATAAAAAAAACAAAGAGAAGAACCCGAGTGCCTAATCATAGGCCAGGGATTTTGCAAGAAAGGATTGATTTGTATGACAGGAAGAAGGAACCATATGTGGCGGAACCAAGATGTTCAATGAAGAAATCTATAGCTTAGCCTTGCATACGATTGCAAAGGCTAAGCTTGGGGAGGTACCGCCAGGTACGCATATGCAATTATTCCTTGTTTTTCTTGTCATATATCCTCTCCTTTCATAAAAAAAATATAAAAAAAATATAATAAAAAAATAATAATAATGCTGCCTGAATCGTTCCATGCTTTGTGAATGCAAAGATACTTTGAGTTGCTCTCTGATGAAAATATGCTGCATCTTTTTGACCATACCCCTGCTCTTGAAGTTTCTTTTCATAGGTGGGTGTTGGTTGAAATGTTAGTTATAAATCAATCGTCTGCTTCTCTTTCTGTTGCTTGGGTGCGGCACTTCTGTGTCTATGGTCTTCTTAGATTATGCCCGGTGTCCATCCAAACAACAGAAAACACATGTCCCCACAATGCTGTCATGACAAAGGAGAGATTCAATTTGCTCTCCTTACACAATTGATCGAATTAGACGTGGTGTCTAGGTTGATTAATGGAACTATAGAGATATGCCCAATGTAGACGAATGGATTTGTACTAACCAATGCAGGATCCTTTTGAGAGCAAACCAAGTACATCAGGCAACATGAAAGGCACATAATTCAAGAAGGAGAAACCAACCAGGCGGACCTAGTTCCTTCAAATGAAGATTAATCGCTTAGCTTTGCACATGGTTGCAAGAGCTAAGCTTGGGGAGGGACCGTCAGGTAAGTACTTCTATACGATATTATATTCTTCTTGAATTGTGCCCTTCCCTTTAAAAAAAACTAAAAAAAAATATCAGGTTCTCGGCAAAGCCCAATAGGGGCTAGCCACCTGTATCACCCTCGTTCTTTTTGCAGACACAAGAAGAATGGAGGAAGCGGCCTATTCAAGCTTAAGTCTTGCGAAGACTCAAGCTTGGGGAGGACCCCCAGGTAAGTATCCCTATCGATCAATAAAATACTCTCTGTTTCGAATAAAATGCTAGAACTTGGTGTTTACCAAACCTTAAAGGAGATGATGAATGGTTGCTCTGTTAGTTCCTTGTGTGTGTCTTCTATGCAACCTCTACTCCTTATTTAATTTAAGTATGACGTAGATCGACATGATCATATTACTAGTATTGCTATATTTATGTGGGTAGCACCTGGTTCACCAAGTCTAGGCATTGATTCGTATGATATGGTTATTCTGGGTTAAGTTTGCAATTTCCTGCAGTGACATTCCAGAGATGTTTTAATTTCTAAATTGCTGCAACAAAAACCCTTTATGTTTTGCGCTTCCCTTGTGAGGATTTATTTACCTACCAGAGCCATATCATGACAAATTCGGAAATAGCTCCACTCATAGCAATCTTTTATATGTTGAGTTTGGTTAAATTTTGATCTTTAGGAACATTGCACTCCTCATGTCAGTCATTTATCTTTCATATGGGAATTTGAGAAATTCGTTACCACTCATTCACAAGGTTCCTTGTCTTCATTCAAATGCTCAAGAAAAATTCCAAAAATATTGTCTAGGCCATTAAAAAAAAAAAGCCTTATGCACTATGGGAGTAAAAAAAAAAAAGCCTTATGCACTATGGGAGTAAAAAAAAAAGCCTTATGCACAATGGGAGTAAAAAAAAAAAGGAAGAAAAAAAAAACTCCCATAATGTGTAGCAAAGATTTTTTTTTTAAGAGGTTGATGGCCACTATCAAAATTTTTCTTGAGCAACGAAGACTGAGATTTTCATGAGTGATTTCTCTTCCCCGCTGGCTATCATTCTTTCCATATGACTGACTTTGAGGAGTTGCTAAGTTTCTCTAGATCATCTTTTAACCTGACAAAATATGTATGAAGGATATGCATATCCCAACCAAGCTCCACCAGAACATCCCTCTTGTGTAGGAATAGGTCTTGAGTGACATCCTGTAGGGAATAGCCTCATCAAAAGAGAGACAAAAAGGGAAGTGCAAGCTTAAAGAAGTATTTATTTCTTATGCAGCAAACAAAAGCTCTGGACTTGTTACTTGCAGGAATTGTTTTACAAAAGCCTAAGATGACCGTTCTGCTTTTCAATGTCATATGACAAAGTAACCTATAAGCCCCACTAAGTATATGCAGTACCTGGTAAATAGATTGTGCTAGTTTATAGATTACTTTGTTATCCTGGAGTATGTTGTTGCCTAGTTGATACCTGCAGGGCACTAACATTGTAGCAACTACTGATCCGCCGATACTTAAGTTTTGAGTTTGCTCGGGACGAGCAAAGTTTAAGCTTGGGGAGGTGTTGACGGTCGTTAAATCATAAAATGACCGTCAACTTATCGGCGAATAAAGGTATACCCAATTTTTCTTGCATTAAACTAATAAAGTTCCACAAGTTTTGGATGAGATCTTGTTTTGCAAGGTACATAGGAATATTGGTGTAATTGTGCTTACAATCATGGAGAAATAGCAAATATCCAAACGCACATGTTAAAGCAAGACTATGCTCCGACATCTCGACGACATTCGACGTAAGAAATAAGGAATGACTTGGACATCAAGAAATAATTATTCAAATGAGAAATTTGATCCCTCCATGTCAAAGGCCTCGTCAAGATAGTCGAAATGGGCTTTTGGATCACCCAATTCGGAGTTCGGGAGCAGGAGTTATGCCTCGCGGAAGATTGCAGAAAATCCAGGAAAAAGTTGGCCGGCCGGCCCAAACACCTGGCCGGCCGGCCCGAGCCAAACTCCAACCGCCTCAATCTTCCTCCAGTCGGTTCCAGAGGCGGTCACAAGCCACTTGACGCACCGGCCAAGCCAAGGGGACGTCGGCAAGAAGGAATATTCCACGAAATGCTCCAAGACCTTCTCCACTCTCCCAAGGCAACTCCACTATAAATAGAGGACCCCTCCCCTCACTCCAACCTGCACCTCACACTTGAGAAGAGAAGACCCCAAGTAGGGTCACGCTCTTTCTCATGGAAGATCACTCCACTTGTGTAGTTTAGAATAGGATTAGTATTTTAGTCATGGGAGTTAGAGTAGAAGTGAGAGCTTCGCTCGGAGCTTCGGAGTTCTCTTCGGAGTTTGGGTAAAGTTCTCGTGTATCTTTTCTTTTATACTTTCTTTAATATAATTATTTTCTTATTTATTTATTTTCTTATTTATTAAATTTAGTTTTCCTTTTAGTTTATATTTATTTATTTAAGTAATTATTATAGAGAAATTCTTGTGTTGGATCCACGTCTGTGTATGGTAGATACGAATGAGTTGTTTGCTTGAGGACTGGCAGTAGGGACATAATTGCCTTATTGTCACGTGTCCCGCACAATTTATTTGGATTTATTGTTCATGGGTGGCTTGCTCTTTGGCCAAGAGTAAGTTACTAGGATAGTTGTAAGCAAGGTGCTTGGAATTGTTCTAGCGTGTTTTGCCCTCAACCCACGGGATGATGTGGTAGCCGCGAGTGTAGGTGACAGCTACACCGGTCTCTGTAGTCCACCACGTTCGGGTTGAGTGTGTAGGGGCCTAGACGCGGTCCGTTGACCGGATACGTTGAACCTAGTTCTCGGGTTGCGTGTCTTGGCGGCGGCCGTGCCCCTGATGCACTTGAATGTATCTGTAATGAAAGCTTAAGTAAATAATGGTAGACTATCGTGAAACTAAATGCTAACCCTAGGCTGACTGATACCTTCTTCTCGTTGTCCTCCCAAACTAAATGCTAACTCCTTGTTATCTATATCAATGGATGTTCTTCTGAGTGCCACACATATCAAACATCTGTCCCCCTGCTTTGGTCTAGTTTGCAAGTTATAAATAATAGATGTTTCTTTGTTAATTCATGATATTCTTAGCCCTGCTTCCCTGTGGAAAAATATAAATATGATAACCTTGGAATACTCCTGGGTGAAATGCTACAATGGTGTTCCGTGCGCTTGCGGAAATTGAATTTAATCTTTTTGCGTAAGAAACGCCAACACTTGGTACCTACTAGCTTCACTAGGTTTGCTTGATTGCCTTGCTCGTGTGCTTACTTGTTATAGCCTATCTAGTAGCTCTAAGGACTCTACTTAGTGTGCCTAGTATCTTGGTTGCCTTGTCTCTAGTTATCTTGTTACCTTGCCTTGCCTAGCTTAAGTCTTCCGCTATCTATCTATGTTGTGCTAGGTTGCTAGTGTGGTGTGATTGTGTTATCTATATGCACTAGCTAAATAGGTTAAGGATACTCCTTAGTGTGCTTTACCTTGTTACTAGAACTACTCGCTAGGAGTTGCTTGGGTGTAAGTGTTTGGAAATAGATTCTAGAGTGCACCGATTCACCCCTGCACTCAACACATGACCGGTACTTCATCCATCTTCACCAACTTGGAAGAAAATGAAGATCATGACAAGGTCACATTTGGGGACAACTCCAAGCACAAGGTGAGAGGTCTCGGTAAGGTGGCTATCTCAAATGACCTCTCTATCTCTAATGTATTGCTTGTTGAGTCCCTAAACTTCAATCTTCTATCCGTTGCTCAAATATGTGATCTTGGCTTTTCTTGTAACTTTGATGCTAATGGGGTGGTTCTTCATAATGATGCTATGGGTCTGACTATCAAGGGCTTTCGTCATAATAATCTATATGTTGTTGATTTTGAGACTAACATTGTTGCCCCTAGCACTTGTCTCTTCACTAAGTCCGCTCTAGGTTGGCTATGGCATAGAAGGCTTGCTCACATTGGTATGGGTCAACTCAAGCATGTAATGAAGAACAAGCTAGTGAGAGGAGTCAAGGATGTCACCTTTGAGAAGGACAAGCTATGTAGTGCATGCCAAGCCGGAAAGCAAGTGGCTTCACCTCATCCATCCAAGAATTTCTTGTCAACATCAAGACCTCTTGAGCTCTTACACATTGATCTCTTCGGGCCTACAACTTATGTGAGCATTGGTGGGAATCTCTATTACTTGGTGGTAGTGGACGACTACTCAAGATATACTTAGGTATTCTTTCTTGAGAACAAGGCACAAGCAATTGGGATATTCAAGAAGTTTGCTAGAAGAGTACAAAATGAGTATGGACATCACATCAAGAAGATTCGGAGTGACAATGGGACGGAGTTCAAAAACTCTATCATTGAAGACTATTGTGATGAGATTGGCATAAAGCATGAGTTCTCGGCTACATACACTCCTCAACAAAATGGTGTTGTTGAGAGGAAGAACAAGACACTTATCACTCTTGCTCGTGCTATGCTTGATGAGTACAACACTCCGGAGAAGTTTTGGGCGGAAGCTATCAACACGGCATGCTACACCTCCAACCGGATCTATCCTCACAAGTTACTAAACAAGACTCCATATGAAGTCATTGTTGGGAGAAGACCGAATGTTGCCTACTTCCGAGTGTTTGGTTGCAAGTGCTACATCTACAAGAAGAGGGAAAGACTTGGTAAGTTCGAGAAGAGGACCGATGTGGGCATTCTTGTCGGTTACTCGGGCTCGGCCAAGGCTTATCGGGTTTACAACACCTCTACCGGCTTTGTTGAAGAAACCTATGATGTGCAATTTGATGAGTCTCACGGGTCTCAAGAAGACCCTCCTTCTTCTCATATTGTAGGTGATGAACCCGTGGAGGAAGCTTTGGAGAGCATGCCTATTGGTGAAGTTATTCCTCGTGAAGATGAACCTCCGACACTCCTCCAACAACTTCATCAAGTGGACCTTCTACGAGCACATCTCAAGAGAATCCAAGCTCTCCCTCAAATGAACAACATCAAGCACCTTCAAGTGATCCGCAACAAGCATCTTCGAGTCAAGCTACTCCAAATGAACCGCAACAAGCGCCATCAAGTCTACCTCATGCAACTACGAGCCAAGCTTCACCGAGCAATCAAGAACAAGCACAATCTACTTCAACTCAAGATGATGGCTCGGGTTCACCTCTTCGACAACAAGACACTCACATCTCCAGGGAGCAAGCCGCAAGAGATGCACAAGATTCTTCGCCGGCTCCTCCTCCTCCTCGACAAGAACCTTCAAGGAAGCACAAACCCATTGCTCGGGATCATTCACGTGATCTCATCATTGGGAGTCCTTCTCAAGGGATAAAGACTAGGAGAAGTCAATATAAACCTAATTATGTTGATGAAGCTAACATTGTTGAGAATTTCTCTTTTGTCTCTACCCTAGAGCCGAAGACGATCGAGGAAGCCTTGAAAGATCACAAGTGGGTGCTATCCATGCAAGAGGAGCTCAACAACTTCAAGAGGAATAATGTTTGGAAGTTGGTGAAGCGTCCCAAGCAATCCAATGTCATTGGCGCTAAGTGGGTCTTCAAGAACAAGCAAGATGAGAAGGGAGCAATCGTGAGGAACAAGGCAAGACTTGTGGCGAAGGGCTACTCTCAAGTTGAAGGCGTCGATTTTGACAAGACTTTCGCCCCCGTCGCTCGTCTTGAGGCTATAAGAACACTTCTTGCTTATGCTTCTCATTTTGATTTTAAACTTCACCAAATGGATGTGAAAAGTGTATTTCTCAATGGACTAATCAATGAAGAAGTTTATGTAGAGCAACCACCCGGCTTCGAGGATCCCGAGCATCCGGACCATGTGTACAAGCTCAAGAAGGCTCTCTACGGACTCAAACAAGCACCAAGAGCATGGTATGAACGACTTCGAGATCATCTCATCACCAAGGGCTACAAGATCGGTAGTATCGACAACACTCTCTTTACTAAGCATATTGGTGATGATCTCTTTGTTTGTCAAATCTATGTTGATGATATCATCTATGGCTCCATTAACGAAATCTATAATGATGAGTTCCGTGCTCTTATGAAGAAAGAGTTTGAGATGTCCATGATAGGTGAACTTCATGTCTTCCTCAGTTTTCAAGTCAAGCAAATGAAGGAGGGCACGTTCATCTACCAAGAGAAGTACACTCGGGATCTTCTTAAGAGATTCGGCATGGAAGACTCCAAGTCCTACGACACACCTATGGCTACAAGTGTCCCTCTTGATGTGGATGTAAAAGGTATACCGGTGGATCCTAAACTCTATCGTTCTATGATTGGTTCACTTCTTTACCTACCGCATCTAGACCGGATATCATGTTTAGTGTGTGTCTTTGTGCTCGTTATCAAGCTAACCCCAAGGAGTCCCATATGAGTGCCGTGAAAAGAATTCTTAGGTACATCAAGAGCACTCCTACAATGGGCCTATGGTATCCAAAAGGCTCGGACTTTGGACTTGTTGGCTATGCGGACTCGGACTTCGCCGGATGCAAAGTGAGTAGAAAGAGTACCTCCGGTGGATGCCAATTTCTTGGACAATCACTCATCTCATGGAGTTCCAAGAAACAAAATTGTGTGGCTATCTCTACGGCGGAGGCGGAATATTTGGCGGCCGGTGCTTGTTGTGCTCAACTCTTATACATGAAGCAAACCCTATTGGACTATGGATTATCTTATGGGCAAGTACCTCTCTATTGTGATAGCGAAAGTGCTATCAATATGGCTCTCAACAAGGGTGATCACGGCCATGCCAAGCACATTGAAGTCAAGCATCACTTCATTCGAGATCATGTGGCCAAGAAGGATATTGAATTGATTGGTGTTCGGACTCATGAACAATTGGCGGACATCTTCACCAAGCCACTTGACAAGAAGACCTTTTGTAAGCTCCGGGGAGAACTTAATGTTCTCGACCTCTCCGACTTCACTTGATATCCTTGAGCTTACATTTGTATATATGTATATATACTTTGCTTGTTTTTGTTTGTGTTGTTGTTTTTTGTGTGTTCTTCTTGTTTTGTAGGACCGACGACTAACCTACTTGAGATAGCAATGAGCATGGGTTAAGCTTGGGATTGGTGGCACTTGGCTCCCGAGGCTTTGAAGAATGGCTCGTTGTGATCAAGCTCATGGAGGGCTCAAACTTGTTGTTGGTAACTTCGCTCTTAGCTTTCTCTTGTTTTACCCTTATAGCATCATGCATTGTACACTTATCATTCCTTGCATTCGCATCATGCATCTTGCATAAGTGTCTCGGCGCCGAGCACCCATCTAGGGGGAGTTGCTTATTCACAATATGAGTATATGACCTCCTATGATGAATTTATAGCAATATGAGCTTCATGTCCATTGAACCAAGATTTTTTAGCTCCAAGGTTAAATCCACTTGCGCGGCTCAAAGTCTAAGGGTTCATACATTTTCATCATCATCAACTAACCCCTATGTACTTCAAGACAATATTCTTTTGAGAATGTGTGTAGGGATACTTGTTGGGAGATGGAGAATCACGGATCAAGGGGGAGCTTCACGCCAAATCAAGTAACTCATTTTCCCACTTGTCCCATATATTTACACTAACCTTTTCTCCCTTGGAAGATTTCTTTTGGGTGATAGATGCCAAAGGGGGAGAAGAGTTGGGCTTAATGATCGAGCGAGAATATGGGGGAGAAGAGTTGGGAAGAAGAGTTCGGGCCTATGAAGGGTCGTGGAAGATGTCACCTCAAGGGGGAGTGTGTACAAGAGAAGATCAAAGGATCAAGACGATCGATCTTCGCACAATCTTGAGGTGATAAAGAAGAAGCAATGCCGTCTCAAGGGGGAGTTTGTACGAATGAAGATCAAGTGATCAAGATGATCGATCTTCACACAATCTTGAGATTGGTACACTTATCAAGGGGGAGCGGAATTCTACAAAGTAAGTATGAAGGTAAACCCCTTGCAACCTTTGCTTGTCATAGCTCCATGTGCTTTCTTTCACTTGTGATATGAGTTTTTGCTCTAACTTGTGACTTCTTTTGAGCTATGACTTGCCTCGACCTAATCAACAAGGTAACTATCTCTCTATCATATACTTGTTGTTTAGTGTCTTGATCGAGTTGCGTTTTTATCTTGGCTTTTGTCATTACATTCTTTATCTTCTCGATCATTTTTATCATGGTTGTCATCCATCACCAAAAAGGGGGAGATTGTAAGCTTCATGACCATTGGAGCTAGGGAAACCCCAAGGTATGAATGTTTTGGTGATAGGATGAGAACCATGAATGTGACTAACACTCTTTGTGAGATCTTATAGGTCACATATGAAGAAAGCTCCGTCCGTTGGTGGTGAACGCCAACACACCATGAACTTAATGACAAGGATGATTAGTTGCCTTCATCTACACAAGAACGGACTTGATGGAGTCGCGGAGAAGATATGGATCAAGGCTAAGGACATGCTAGATCCAAGCGGGTGTTGCTTGGTTAGATGTTAGCTTGAGTCCATAGGAAAAACCGGACTATCAAGAGGGTTCGAGGTGGTTCTCTTAGTACACACTAGTTATAGAGATCATTGGATGCATGGTGAGTCTCTCAGGGGCTAGGGTGGCAGAAGAGGCTTGAAGGAACCAATTTTGAAGATGTTGGAAGCAAGGATCAAAGAAGTGGTCGAGTTCCAGCAGAAGAGAAGCCACCGTAGGATACGGTGCCGGTCACCGTATGATACGGTGACTGCAGCAGATGAAGACCAGAGAAGAAGAGTTTCTGGCAGAAAAGAGAAGGAGCCACCGTATGGTACGGTGCCAGTCACCGTACGATACGGTGACTGCGAGAAGAGAAGTCCAGATGAGGTGATGACCTGGCAGAGAAGACAGAGGTCATCGTATGATACGGTGAAGGTGTCACCGTATGATACGGTGGTCACCGTATGGTTTCCAGAGAGTTGGCAGTTGCTGGAAGCTGAAGAAGATGAAGCCACCGTATGATACGGTGGGGGTCACCGTATGATACGGTGATACCTGAAGATGGAAGTCCAGAGATGGAGATGCTCTGGCAGGTGACGTGGAGGTCACCGTATGATACGGTGGTCAGAGTCACCGTATGATACGGTGATTCTTACGGTGACTTGGTTTCTGGACACTTTTGGGCAACGGCTAGTTTGAGGTTGGTGGCCTATATATAGCTGGTTGCTCGCCCCTTTGAGTTGCTCTTGGACCCAGGAAAGAGGGGAGGTGCTGCCAAGAAGCCAAGAGGAAGAAGTGTGAAGCACTTGAGAAGGATTTGGAGTGATCCTAGTGCTTGAGAGAGTAGCAAGTTGCATCCTTTGATCTCTAGGCTAGTGTGGGCTTGAGAGAGTCATCTAGGGCTGTTACTCTTGGTCTATGGCAAGGCCTAGACCGGTTAGGCGTCGGTGTTGAGCTGTCCAAGGAGATTGTGGAAGTCGACACAAGTTTGTACACGGTCTTGGAGCTTCCCGTGCGAAAGAAGCATCACTAGTGGAGCGCCCTTTGGCACGCATCAAGTGCGGAGCCTTACCTCCGGAAGAGTACCCGGGATCGAGCCCGGCGGGACGTGCCCGCGACTTCACTCGGAGGGTGAAGTGTGCTCTAGGAGGGATCGCCATCGAGCGGAGGGACGGGGTCGAGACTCCGGCGGGAGTGACCCAACGTGGAGTAGGGGAAGGCGCCATCCTTCCGAGACCACGGGAAAACATCATGAGCATTCTCTATCCCTTCTCCTTTACTACTCGCATTTACTTATCGCACTTCATATGATTGCTTGTAGTACTTGAGTTGTGCTCTTATCTTGCTTGTATGTTTACCTTGGTACCTACTAGCTTCACTAGGTTGCTTGATTGCCTTGCTCGTGTGCTTACTTGTTATAGCCTATCTAGTAGCTCTAAGGACTCTACTTAGTGTGCCTAGTATCTTGGTTGCCTTGTCTCTAGTTATCTTGTTACCTTGCCTTGCCTAGCTTTAGTCTTCCGCTATCTATCTATCTTGTGCTAGGTTGCTAGTGTGGTGTGATTGTGTTATCTATATGCACTAGCTATATAGGTTAAAGATACTCCTTAGTGTGCTTTACCTTGTTACTAGAACTACTCGCTAGGAGTTGCTTGGGTGTAAGTGTTTGGAAATAGATTCTAGAGTGCACCGATTCAACCCCCCCCCCCCCTCTCGGTCACACGATCCTTACACCTGGGTGCACGTCGTTGGCTTCTGCCCCTCTAGAGGAAGTGTGAATATGTGGCTGCTTTGCATACTAGAGTGCACGTCGTTGGCTTGTGTTGTCTTAGTGCTAGTTTGCTATTATTACGAAATAATTGGAAAATTGTGGTACCAATCTCCTTGGTTGGAGTAAAAAAGGGAAGGTGTAAACTAAGCCATGCCACTTCCGAAGTTCAAAGCAAACCAGCAAGTATCTTCAAGTTTATGTATCTTACATTGGAACAATGACATAGCACAAGCGGAGCAGGAACTCAAGCCCTCCTCGTCCGAGTCCAATAATCACTGAAGAGGCGACAAGAGCCGAATGAGAAAAACACCATAATTCAATCACATGATAGCTGCCTGTGAATCTTAACAAAAGGTCTCACTCACTTGGACTCTTGGAGTAGTTCTCATCCAGCTCCGCGGGCGAGCCAGTGACCACCGCTGACACCCCTGACACCCATCCACTGATACGGGGATACCGGTACGGCGATACACGATAAGCGAGTTTCAAACCAAAACAGAGATTTTATAGAGGGAGTACCAAAGTATCGCCGTATCGTATCCCGCCTTATTGGATATGGGTACGGCTGCCTCCGGGGCGTATCGGTGATTCAGAGTGGCTACCATGGCGTGCCATGTGTGCTTAAATACAGGGGCTTTTGAGAGAGGCCTAAAGGCGAAGGTTTATGTGCACTGCATCTGGCTGGAGTGCGGTATGTCGAGCACGGTTAGTCAGGACTAAGGAGGAAAAGAAGGTTTGGAAATTCTGTAAAGCGTAACGGGAGCAATGAGCCAACGAAAGTGACTTGGTCTTCCGGTCGAACGAATCTTGGTGGTAGCGTGATGATATGAGAATGAAAGAGGGAGGAGAGACCTAGAGAGGCAGTGACCTGTTGGCTTATATTTTGGAAATGGTTCACACACTAACAAATGGGCCACACACTAACCACCATCCGAGGGCTTACCTAATTAAAACCTACACAATAACCAGGACTTACACTCCATGAGCACAAAAAGTCAATTTAAGTAAGAGACACACAACTCTAGTATCTAGTTTTTAGAAGACTTTGTTGATGAGGGCCTTGTGAATGTGTGGAATGACCCTACCACCAGAAATGATGCCCTTGACCACGTTGTTAAGATCCACATCTCCACTAACAGCAAGTGTGGCAGGTGGTGAGGGTTGATTAATAAAGGAGTACAAAATCAATAATCTTTCACAATTAGCACGTGAGAGCTACCTATCGAAGTACAAAGAACTATCATCTGAGGGCTCAACCAAAACCTACAAAATAACCGGAACCTACAATCCATGAGCACAGAAAAGTCCAATCTAAAAGTTAGAGATGCACATTTTTCTAGTATTTATCAAGGTTTTAAATCTTTCGCTATATAGTTGCCACTATATAGTTCGCTATAGCTTTCTAAGGCAGTGTCACTCTATTTTTATTCATGTACAGTTGACCCTTTAGTACATTATTTAAAACATGGGTATTTAGCCGTGAGAAAACTTTCCGATGAGGCACTTGTGGATGTGCTGAATGACACTACCACCAAAAAAATAATGATGATGCCCGTGACTATGTTATTAAGGTCCTTTTCTTCACAATAGCAAGTCTGGCTGGTGATGAGGGATGATTACTACACCTTGAGATCTTTTCAAACATTTCTAGCCACAATGGCTTGACCAGCGACGCACCACAATTAGAATGTCAGCACTACATGTATACTCACCTTGTGAAAACTATATATACTTGAGATGGTTTAAACAATTTTACTCCGTGCGCACTATAAAACATTGGTATACTTATACTTACCTTGTGCACACTATATCGTTGAGGTACCCTGCGCCGCCATCGAGATCCACCGCGCCGCCGTCAAGGTACTCTGCGCTGTCATCGAGCTTCACCACGCCGCCGTCGAGATCCGTCGCCCCTCCATCGCCTCCACGCCTCCGAAGGAGGGACGCCGGCCACCGGGACGTTGAGGCCGGCCGTCAAGGCATTGTCGTCACCGCTGCACAGGATCTCGCAGCGCCCCGGAAGGGCACGAGGACGCATCGCCCGGCACGTGTCGAGCCGCCATCTGCTGCCGCACCCGGAGCCGGATCTGGCCGAGGAGGGCATGTCGCCGCCAGATCCAGGCGCCGCATCACCAGGGGCCGCCTCAGGGGGGGGGGGGTGTCACAAGGGGCGCCAGTTGCTCGTGTGCATCGTAAACTGGGAGGAGGCGGAGGTGACGGAGGGAGAGAGAGGGAGAGGCGGCTGTGGGGGTAGGGAGAGGAGAGGAGAGCGGCGGTGAGAGAAGTAGTTGAGAGGGTTAACGTTACTAGTTTATATGGGGGGGCGGCTGAGTGAGCTGGGCCGATGGAGAGTGGGTAGCAGCGGCCAACAACGTGGACCGCCGCGCTACAAATACCCTGTAGTGGCGATTCATTTGTCCAACAGTTTCTCCCATCCTGTAGTGGCGCTTTACTTTTTTCGCCGCTGCCTTTATTTGGGCGGCGCCGCAGCCCATTATTTTTGTACTGAGAGCAATGATGGTGCCACTGAAGAGAACCTTGCAGCTTCTTGAGTCATACCAAGGCAAGGCAGCAGAGAGGTGGGATAAGATCTGGTAGTAGATGAGCATAGCTACTGGCAGTAATATAGCAACGGGATTGCGGCACAGTAGGATCGTCAACGGGAGAATGAAATAGAGTGGATTACTGAAGAAACATGCTAAATAGATAGGAAATTGGATGGAATAATGAAAATAATAACATTGACCATGACCTATCACTACTAGAATTCCCTGGTTTCACCACAGTTCTTTTTGTTTCCCTTGCTTTTTTTCAACAATCCTAGAGAAAGGTGGTTTCCCTACCGTATGTTTGAAAGTCGTAGGGAAAGGGAATCATTCCTTAGGGAATTCAACAGAAGTGGTAGGGAAAGGAAGCGGTTCCTTAGAATTTTACAAGCTTTCCTAGGGAAACCAACAGGCCCCGGAGCATTTCCAGTTTTCTACCCTCTCTCCCTCATCCTCGTCCAGTCTCTCTCTCTCTCTCACCACACGAGCAAGGATTTGCATCCCCTTTCTCTCTCATTCTCAAACACACGCACACATCGCCGGACGGTAGAAGGCAGCGGCACAGGGGAAGGAGCATTGGGTGGCTGCTACCCTCAGGAGGCTCCATCCGAAATCGGAGAGGAGGGGGAAATCTGCGCTAGCAGTGCCTGCGGCGCCTCACGGCAGCACGGCAAAGGGGCGGGCAGTGAATGGAAGAATGTTTCTATATTCGAGGTGGGCCATTGGGCTATTATCTTTCAAAGGGGTCACATTCTATTAATCAAGTCGGATGGAAAAGCCAGTCCCAGCCCCGACACACTAAGAGCTCATTTGGCACGGCTTCTGCAGTGGATTTAGGATTCTGCTTAAGGTACTGTAGCTATAAAAAAGCAGGATCCATTTTTTGTCCAGCATCCGTAAGCTTATGAAATGTAGCTTCTTGCGAATTTTGACACTGTAGCTACAATAGCTTTGGATGAATGTTGAGCTATAGATTCAATCACCATATGTTCCAAAATGCACATTGTTGTTTCTAAGTTTAGTAAGAGGATGACTGGGTTGTCGTGGAAGTTTCTATCGATGGCCTCCATGGACAGAACATGAAAGATCTCTGTCTGGACAACAGCCCCCCGTGTGCCCGCTACACACACTGAATGCATGGTACGATGGGGCGCTGCGGCGCCGTCAGCGGGTATGACCGGCGGTCGCGGCTGAACGACGAGGATGCAGCCAAGGCGGGACGACAATGATGATGGGGCCGAGGTGGGTCGAAGACGCGGATGTGAAGACGACGACGACAGCCTTCAACGACAATGTCCGGCTTCTTAATTAGAGGCTTGATGGTCCTAAGATACGTTGCATGTGTGATCTATGGTGAGGTCATCTAGGGTGGCATGGTCTCATCAAGTGATGGGCTAATTCATCAACTGGTGAATTTACGCATTGGATCACTCCTTCTTTTGGCAGTTAATCATGACCAACGGTTCGCAAAGGACTTGCTTAATTGATTGGCTGGAGCGCTTAGATGAATGTTGAGCAATATATTCAATCACCATGTGTTCCAAACTGCACTGTTGTTTGTAAGGTTTAGTAAGATGAAGACTGGCTTGTCGTGGAAGTTTCTATCGATGACCTCCATGGACAGAACATGAAAGATGTCAATCTGGACAACAGCCCCCCGTGTGCCCGCTACACACACTGAATGCATGGTACTGCCGTCCTGCTGCCTAATTAAGGACATGAGCAATGGCTATTGCAAGGTTGAATAACCCTCTTATTTGTTTTACCATATGCCATTTGTATCTTTTTTTCAATGTCCTTATTTGTTTACGAACTCCAGGTAGACTTGATTGTCCATGTGGAGTGCAATCATACAATTGTGCCAATCATGTTTAAGCCACTTCCCTTTTCGGGCAAAGCGGTTGGTGCACGTCGTTGGCTTATGTCCTTCCAGAGGCAGTGTGAATATGTGGCTGCTTTGCATACCAGAGACACTCCCGCCTACAACGACAAAGGTTAGTTGACTAGAACGAGTGTCACAAGTCATTTCTTGATCAAGTACAACTTCCTGATATGTTTTTTTATTTTTTTTCCGAAGCAGCAACCATGTCAGCAAAAGGAAGAAGGAGCATCTTGGAGATGTCCTAGCGGATGATGGCAAGCTTTTATGCTGTCGTCTCAACGGCCATTTGTCATGGGCATATCACCAGTGGTTATTTAATCATCATCATAGTTGCACTATACCAAAAAAGCTCTACGGCGATGCAGCCCATTTTACTACAGCGACGAACCTAAACTTCGTCCACCGCTACAGCGCTGGAGAGCCTGATCCAAACAAGGCACGCGGCTAAAAACCATCTATAGCTGCATCCATCAGACAAACCGCCGCTACAAATCTTACTTCGGCGCACCAGGGTTCGATCCTAGGGATCAACTCGTGCGGTCTAAGAATAAATTTGCAGGTGGTCCCTCTCAATGAGAGTGCAACGTCAATGTGATCGTTGCTAATCGGATTCTACGGGTTATTCCTGTGATCTCTCGAAGGACGCGGTCTTCACTGCTGTGTGTAGTTGTAGGATCTGAGCTTGTGTGTGGGTGTGTGTTGGTGGTGTCAGTGAGTATGTGCGCATTTGTGTAGATACTACATTGTACCCAATTTGAGAGGATTCAAACAAAAATCTTGCTGCGGACTGTTTTCTGGCTTCCGGCCCAACAATTCTCAAGTTTCTATAAAAGATTATATCTGCAACCCCAACTCTCAGCCGCACTTCTCTCTCTCTCCACCAGCCGCAGCCAAGTCCTCTCCTCCCTCCATCTTCTATTAGGCGTGGCGAGCTGACCCTATCCCCAGCTCGCGCGAGCGGCCCCCATTCGCGCCATGCGCGAGCGGACGCCATCCCCCAAGCGGCGAGCAATTGCAGACTCCCTACTCAGTGAGCTAGATCTCGGCGGATCTCAGTGGCGGCACCCTCTATGATGATGAGGCCGCGAATCCAAGCTCGGGGCACTGTTGACGGCTCTTAGACCCAAAATAAACCGTCAACTAGCTGCACCTTTTACCCTCAAACCAAACACCAAAGGTAGACTTAGGTCTTGAAACTAATGATTTCCACGAGTCTTGGTGAACTTGTGAGTGCAGCTGCATTTCGTATGATTACGGGGAAAAGGAAGCATAAAAGGTCTACTCTGGAAACACCGATTTTCCCCGGAATAAAGATATCTCCCCAAAAGCTCAATATCAAGGAGACATGAAGAAATATCCTCTCCTGGAGATCCTCAATAATGGCAAAGATATATGGACCCACCAAATCAACCCAAATCATATCAAGAATATTCCGGAGGATCCATATCAGAATCATATCCAAGGATCATATCAGAATCATATAAAGAATATCTCAGAGGATAGCATCTAGAATCAAATCAAGGATATGCCAGAGGATATTCCAGAGAAGAAGGAAAGCAAGAGGCGGCAAAGGCAGGTCGGCCGACCCCACAGGGCAGGTCGGCCGACCCTGTAGCTTAGCCTCTAAGGCTCATCTTTTATGGAAGTTTCCCACCGTCATACCAAGGTCGGTTCAGCCAGCAATCAATGCCCAAAGGCGGTGGAGGACCCCCAAACCGACCTACCAAGGCTATAAATAAAGGGGTACCCCCCTCCTTTCAACACACAACACAAGACACAAGTCATTCCACTCCCATCCAGGCCAAGGGCCTCTTGTATAGTAGTAGAGTAGAGGAGAGGGCAGGGGAGAAGAGAGGGGTAGTCCTCCCTTTGTGAGGACTTAGCCCAAATCTTGTACCTTGGCGGATATTATCTTATTTATAGTTCATCGTTCGTTCTTCGTTCGTTCGTCGTTCGTTCTTCGTTCGTTCGTCGTTCGTTCTTCGTTCGTCGTTCGTTCATAGTTCGTTCGTTGTTCTTATTCATAAGTTAGTATTCGTGGTGATATTGATCTAGCGAGCATTGTTTACTAGTCGTTATTCTTGTTATACTTGTTTGCGGGATCATCGCTCCGCAAGGAGTGCTTAGCCTTCTGAATCAGTACCAGGACCGGGGTTAGAGTAGTAATCGACGGCATAGACGTGGTGTCTAGGCTAGAGGTTACCTTTGTTTGCAGCGTGCCCCACGGTTTGTAGAGGTAGGCGGCAGGTGGTGACAGCCCTGTCCGTCCCTTGTAATCCTCCACGTTCGGGTTCGTCGTAGAGCTACAGGCTGGCGTGACTTGGCAGACCAGGTCTATACCAGTGCCCGAAGTAGACAAGTAGAGCTTGAGTGCGTCTATCCTAAGGGATAACTAGATCTTTATTCATCCTCTCAATCCTACACTACTATCGTTCTTGTGTGTCCTTGGGTAAAACTAACCTTGCTGCAGGATACCTCCGTTCCTTGGGGAAAACAAATACGATACCTTGGAATACTCCCGGGTGAAGTGCTACAACGGTATTCCGTGCGCTTGCGGATTATTCGTGGTTGTAAGAAATACCAACAAGCATTTCTGGCGCCGTTGCCGGGGAACGGTTGCTATCTCTGCTGCGAACCAGGTTTGCCCTCGTACTGTATCCTTTACATTTTTCCTTTACCATCATTAGAAAAAAAAATTGCACCGTTTATCCTTTCCATCCTTTCACACCTTCACCTATCCACTTAAAGAAAAATACCAAAAACATTTACCATGGAGCCGCAACCTATGATTCAATCTTTCTCTGCTCCACGGGGCGAGCTCTTAGAGCCACCTTTATCATCACAACCAGTTTTATCATCAAGCTATGAGCTTTGCCCCAGTTTTATTGCTTTGATCAAAGGTTTATCTTTCTCTGGTCATAAAGATGAAAATCCTTTTCAACACTTGCGAGAGTTTGAGCAATTGTGTGCATGCCGATTGATCAATGGCATGACACATGAAACCTTAAAGTGGACATTGTTTTCCTTCTCCCTCGATGGGAAGGCGAAGCAATGGTACACTTACACCGCTAAGAGAGTGAATGGCGATTGGAAAGAATTGCGAGACAAATTTTGTCTAGCATTCTTCCCCGTATCTCGTATCACTGCTCTACGAGCGGAAATAATTAACTTTTGCCAAGAAGAGGAAGAGACCCTTAGTGCGGCATGGATCCGGTTCTGTTCATTGACCGATTCCGGCCCAGAACTTTTGCTCCCCGAACCAGTTTTATTGCAACATTTTTATTCGGGGTTGAGCAAAAACACCGCACTTTATCTCGACAATGCTGCTGGCGGATCTTTCTTTCATAAAACCTTAGCCGAAGGAAAAGAACTTTTAGAACGGATCGTAGAAAACACTCCCTTTTCCTTCGAACCGCCAGAAGAACCCAAGTCGAGCTGTGAGGAGACTCCAACTGCCGAATGCAAGCCTTTGACTTCTCAATCATATCATTCGACCGTTGAGCCCTCACCCAAGCCACGAACAATGAAAGAGGATGAAAAAACCTCTGGAGTTCCCATCCAAGTTTGGGGATGATATCTTTGGAGGTTGCGGAAACACCTTGAATTCTTCCTATCAAAAACCACCAACCTCTCCATCACCCCCCAAACCACCGATGATGGAGGAGGAAGAAGAAGATGAACCCTTTGAATATCCGATGTTTGAGGAAATCAATTTTGAAGATTATAGGAATACCTCAAATTACACTTGGGTAAAGAAATCACCTCCTTCTCCTCCCGATCCTCCAAAAGAATCATTTCTCAAGGAGGACATGAAGAAAAATCTTGGAAAACCTCTTTAGCCGCCACCACCACTCAAAATCCCTTGGTGAAACCCCATCTCGATCATATACCACTCGAGCAAGTGAAGTTCATATCTCCATTCATATCGCCCGATCTTGCTCTTTTTGAGGATGAGAAGTTTTCCAACCAAGAAGAGGACAAGAAGGAAGAAACACTTCAAATCGAACAATCCTCTTCTTCTGCCTCACTTGAGTCCTTTCCCTCTGGCCCTCCTTGCATCATTCTTGATGATGATCAAGAACTTCTCGAAGAAAATCCTTCGGCCATGGAATTTCTTGAGGCATCGACACTAGAATCCAAAGAAGAATCATTGAATGAGCATGAGAGTTTCTTCCTTGAACAACCTTTTGATACATGCGCATATCATGAATCTCTAGAGTCAATACCCGTTAGTGCCAAAACCACCTTTGCTACCTACAACCACCATAAAGCTCTCTTTTGCTACTTGTTCTTCAGGATGGTTGTAGATGCTTTCATTTATCATAAATATTGCAAATCTCGTGGTTGCATTTTTTGGCACTAACCATGCAGATCATTCTCCGGGACTAAATTATCAAGAACATGACGGAGAAAAGTCTTGCTCGTCAGACTTAAAAATGATGATGCCCTTGCCGACAGGATAATCGGTAGTTATCTCATATTTGCTTCTTCCATATTTGATTTCTCTTTCAACATGCATACTTGATTTTCCCTCAATTTGCATCCATGCATGTTTGAATTTTCACCTGCATATTTGCTTTTTCCACCCAAAAAAAAAAACATTTTGATTTCACTTGCATTCTTGCATGTTTGAATTTTTTTCCAAATCATGTTTGGGATTTTTTCAAACCAGTTTGCATTTTGCATAAAAAAAATATTTTATTTCTTTTAAGGGAATAAATTTGGAAAATGATTTTTGGGACTACTTTTTGATGAAAAAAAAATATGTTGAGCAAACTTTTGGTGGAAATTTGGCACAACCTCCTATGGCTGTCTATAGCCAAGTGGGGTTGTTGACCGAATTGGACTTCATTTCTTCACACCTTTCTCCAAAGTTTTCATTGGATTGTGTCTCAAATTCAAGAAAAGAAAATATTTCCATCTTTCTTTGATTTTTCCATTTGTATTTTTTTTTGGAAGTTTCCAAAATAATTCTCCAGCAAGTTGGACCTCCTCCAACTCTTTTTTTTCTTCTTCTTTGAAAAACAAAGAGATTTTCATTTCTTTTGAAATAACAATTTTGGGAAAATGAATTTGAGATAATCTTTTGTTGGAAAATGCTTTGAGCAAAATTTCTGGAACATTTTGGCACAACCTCCTATGGCATTTTATAGCCAAGTGGGGCTGTTGACCAATTTGGGCTTCATTTCTTTATATTTGGATGCAAGGGTGTTTGGACTCTTCAAATTTCACTCAAGCACCCTTACAACGAAATTCTTGCTCTCGCATTTCCCCAATTTTCCATTGTATTTTATCTCAAGTTCAAGAAAAATATTTTCTCTCTCCCTTTTTGCTTTTCCATTTTTATGTTGGGGAGTTTTCCAAAATAAGTTCTCGTTGTTGGAAGTGTTCCAACTCTTCTTTTTATTTTTTTTTCTACTTGAAAATCATTAAAAAAAAAAGAGGAGAAATAAATTTGAGACAAATCCTTTTTGCGTTTTGCCTCAAACGTAAGAAAAAGATTTCCCTTTTCTTCTTTTAGTTTGTTTTCATAATTTGAGTTGCCAAAAAAAAAAATTTCTTTGCAAGTGCAACCGACGGGCAATACAGATTATTTACACTAACATAACCCGTTCTCGAGTTTGCTCTTGTGTTCTCGCTCTTGTGTGGAGCTATGAAATGGGCCAACAAGTGGCTCATTGATGCGTTGAAGAAGGCGACAAGCTCAAACCCAAGTCACTCTCGATGTGACCTATATGCATACCTCTCCATCATGCTGATGCCCAACTCAAGAGGGTTGACATGAAAAGCTTCAAGAGGATCCCATGGAGGTGGACCACGATGAAAACAGCACGTCGAGACTCCTCGTCAACATCAATCCATTTTGGTGTGCGATAAGGAGATGCAAGCCTAGAACACTCACAGAACCGTGTCTATGCTCACACATGAGCATGTGACTCGGAATTGCTGCACAAAACAGGTATGAATGTTAACTTTGCCAAGATGAGAAGCCATAGGGTGAGATGAATTTGCTTGTGTGGTGAGAAAGGTTCCTTCTTACTTGCCATGCAGTTTTTATGCACCCTGCTAGTAGTAGACAATGGTTTTACTCTTCGGTTCTTGCTGAACGATTATAAAGTGCTTTCATGGAACAATCTTGGTCTACTACTAGGCTTCCATAAGCATTGCTTGCTTGAGCTTTTCTACAACTCCTAATCTTCGCAAGCATGCTCTTTGGCAAAGTATCACATTCCACCCTGTGCTTGATGCATGAATGGCTTGCTATGACTTGTGTTCCTTAAGACGATCATTTGACCTTTCTATGAGGAATGAGCTTAGAGTCCTGCTGCCATTGTTTACAACTTAAGAATCTCTCCTCTGCAATGCATTGGCAATGGTTAGAACTTTTCAAGCATTCAGGACCTGTTGAGTGCACCTCGTTGATTGCTCATATTGCTTAAAGAGTCTGGGCTTTAGAAAATGCTTAATCTTCTTATATCAATGAGCCCTGCTCTTTTATCAACGAGAATTATCATGTTTATGATCACACTCACACATGGTCCGCATGATTCGCTTGTGCTTATCTTCCTCAGCTATACAAATGAGATCCGATTACCTAACCCGGGACTTTATTTGTATATGCTATGAGAGCTAACCATCCCTCTCCAAGTTGGATGAGGAGTGCTTGCAGGAGTAGTGTTTTTGGCAGGGATTACTTGAAAAACGCTAAGGAATGCAGCCATGAAGATGCCACAACCACAGCCCCAGCCTATGAATATCTAAGCGGGGTGGGAAACAACTAAGTATCACTTGGTTGGGACCAACCCACGCAAGGATATGAGGCTTGAGGTTCGTCGTGACACATGATGGCAGCAAACCATTGAGGATCAATGTGCCAACATCAACGCCGCGCTGCAACAAAGCCCGGTCAATCTCAAGACCCACAACCAACACATGGGGTTCAACCCCAGTCAAGGGCTATGAGCAAAGAACAAGTGTGGGGGAGGTTCCCTCCCCCACTAAGGTGACTTATATCGCAACTTGTATCCTTCACCTTTCACCTTACATGATAAAATAAAAAGTTGAAAAAGAATCTAAAGTCAAAAAAAAATATTTATTTATATGAATAAACTAGGCGCTTTTATCTTCCTTTTTCAAAACACACATAATGCGCCTTGAGTTAGTTTCCAAATTAAATAAATTTAGGCTCCCCGGTCTTTAACCCCGGTAGAGTCCTTTTTGTTTCCACATTCTTTTGTTTGTTTTGAATAAATAAGCCAGGTACAAGAACAAGTGTGGGGGAGATCTCTCTGTCTTCAACATGCACACATTCGAGATCTCCCACCAACACGATGCACAACATCGCACTGAACAACATGCTAAGGAGTGGAGCCATTGGGCACAAGAAAACAAAGAATGATTGAACCCCTTGGTTCGATCAAACATTCAAAGGTCCCACATGATCTCCACTTCATCCATGGCAATGGTTGCGCATCTTATCCCCTAGTCCCTATTTCTTGAGTTAAAACAATCTTTCATGAAAATCTTGTAGATTTAACTCAAATATAAAATGAACCAACATACTTTCACCTGGTTGGCCTGCATACTCTTTATTCCTCGCATCATACACCTGTTGCTTGTGAACACCAATCTCATAGGACCCCATGTTTATCTAAGTTGTTGGCGAATGAGATATGGTTTGATGAGAGGAATCTTGCTTATTCTGCATAGAGTGCTTGGGAATTTTTCTTGCAAAATTCAAAATCCATAGCTTTGCACTCCTCAATGATCTTATATTCCCACCAGAGCCAAATAATGATCATATTGAAAGCCTCTACAAATGCTGCTTGTTATTGCTTTGAGCTATGTCAAATTGTTGTGACCCTTGTGAGATGCTTGTCATACTTTCAGGATCAAGATCACGTACACATACACCACCACCACAAAACATGCTAAACTTCTACACTGGAAGTTAGCCACACCATTTCATCCATCCACCAAAATAAATACTCTTTCATTTATTGTTGATGCCTCTCTCCAAATATTCTTGCAAAAGAGACATGGCTATCGAAAAAAAAAAAAAGAGAGAGAAGTTAAAAAAAAAGGAAAGAAAGAGTGTTCATATGCATGAGCATGAATGAAGAAAGACCTGCTCAAACATCTTGAGCATGATCAGAAAAAAAAAAGAGAGAAGAAAAAAAAAGAAAAGAAAATAAGTGATGGCCATGTTCTCAAATAAAAAAAAAGCAATCAAGAGAGAGACATCATCACATCAACGGGTAACCACCATATTCACTTTTTCATACACTTATCCACACACGTGCACATTCTTGATCAGATTGTATGACTTGTGTTCTCCTTGGATCCGGTTTTTGACTTAGCAATATAAGTAATGCAAGTATGCTCCTTTTCATTCCCTACCAAGCTCCACATAAAGCCTTACATAGAAGTAGGATGAAAAGAGGCAAATCAAATGCCTTGGTGAGGAATCATACACATTGAGCGATCTGAGAGTTATCATTCGAGGAGTATAAGCTATGTTTTTACTTTTGAAAATCTTTCAAAAACCTAAGTTACTCAGCAGATGCAGCAACGATGACTTGAATCATGACCGTTCCATTCCTCAATCGCCCAAGATGACATGGTAGACACATCAAAGTTCACGGGTGCAGGTATGGCTTGGAATAACTTGTATGCTAGCATCATACCAAAGAAAGTTATGTTCCACCTTAGTCCTTCAGCTTTACTCGAGGACGAGCAAAGGCTAAGTGTGGGGGAGTTGTTGACGGCTCTTAGACCCAAAATAAACCGTCAACTAGCTGCACCTTTTACCCTCAAACCAAACACCAAAGGTAGACTTAGGTCTTGAAACTAATGATTTCCACGAGTCTTGGTGAACTTGTGAGTGCAGCTGCATTTCGTATGATTACGGGGAAAAGGAAGCATAAAAGGTCTACTCTGGAAACACCGATTTTCCCCGGAATAAAGATATCTCCCCAAAAGCTCAATATCAAGGAGACATGAAGAAATATCCTCTCCTGGAGATCCTCAATAATGGCAAAGATATATGGACCCACCAAATCAACCCAAATCATATCAAGAATATTCCGGAGGATCCATATCAGAATCATATCCAAGGATCATATCAGAATCATATAAAGAATATCTCAGAGGATAGCATCTAGAATCAAATCAAGGATATGCCAGAGGATATTCCAGAGAAGAAGGAAAGCAAGAGGCGGCAAAGGCAGGTCGGCCGACCCCACAGGGCAGGTCGGCCGACCCTGTAGCTTAGCCTCTAAGGCTCATCTTTTTATGGAAGTTTCCCACCGTCATACCAAGGTCGGTTCAGCCAGCAATCAATGCCCAAAGGCGGTGGAGGACCCCCAAACCGACCTACCAAGGCTATAAATAAAGGGGTACCCCCCCTCCTTTCAACACACAACACAAGACACAAGTCATTCCACTCCCATCCAGGCCAAGGGCCTCTTGTATAGTAGTAGAGTAGAGGAGAGGGCAGGGGAGAAGAGAGGGGTAGTCCTCCCTTTGTGAGGACTTAGCCCAAATCTTGTACCTTGGCGGATATTATCTTATTTATAGTTCATCGTTCGTTCTTCGTTCGTTCGTCGTTCGTTCTTCGTTCGTTCGTCGTTCGTTCTTCGTTCGTCGTTCGTTCATAGTTCGTTCGTTGTTCTTATTCATAAGTTAGTATTCGTGGTGATATTGATCTAGCGAGCATTGTTTACTAGTCGTTATTCTTGTTATACTTGTTTGCGGGATCATCGCTCCGCAAGGAGTGCTCTAGCCTTCTGAATCAGTACCAGGACCGGGGTTAGAGTAGTAATCGACGGCATAGACGTGGTGTCTAGGCTAGAGGTTACCTTTGTTTGCAGCGTGCCCCACGGTTTGTAGAGGTAGGCGGCAGGTGGTGACAGCCCTGTCCGTCCCTTGTAATCCTCCACGTTCGGGTTCGTCGTAGAGCTACAGGCTGGCGTGACTTGGCAGACCAGGTCTATACCAGTGCCCGAAGTAGACAAGTAGAGCTTGAGTGCGTCTATCCTAAGGGATAACTAGATCTTTATTCATCCTCTCAATCCTACACTACTATCGTTCTTGTGTGTCCTTGGGTAAAACTAACCTTGCTGCAGGATACCTCCGTTCCTTGGGGAAAACAAATACGATACCTTGGAATACTCCCGGGTGAAGTGCTACAACGGTATTCCGTGCGCTTGCGGATTTATTCGTGGTGTAAGAAATACCAACAGGCACATCGACGGCGGGGCGGCGCGGCGCCATAGACAGGTATGTATGGCGGCGGCGGCTCAACGACGAGGATGTGTCGACAATGATGATACGACTAAGGTGGGTCGACGATGATGACACGACAACACATATTTGAAGGCGACGACAGCAGCCTTCAATGATAACGTCTAGCTTCTTGGAGGCTCGATGGTTCCAGGATCTTTGCAGGTGTGATCTATGGTGAGGTTGTATAGGGTGGCATGGTCAAATCAAGGTATGGGCTAATTCAACTGGTGAGTTTACGCATTGGCTCAGTCCATATTTTGGTAGCTAATCATGACCAAGGTTTTGCAAAGGACTTGCTTAATTGATTGGGTGGAGCCCTTGCAGATAAATGTTGAGCTATGGATTCAATCACCAAGCGCTCCAAACTAGGCAGTGTTGTTTCTAAGGTTTAGTAAGATAAAGATTGGGTTTTCATGGTGTCTGTCGATGGCCTCCTAAGATAGAACATGAAAGACGCCAATCTCAACAACTGGCCCCGTGTGCCCGCTACACACAGAATGCAGGGTACTGTCCTGCTGCCTAATTGAGGACATGAGCAATGGCTATTGCAAGGTTGAGTAACTCTCTTATTTGTTTTACCATATACCATTTGCATTTTTTTTTACAAAGTCCTTATTTTCTTATGAACTCCAGGTCGAATTGATTGTCGATACGGAGTACAATGATATAATTTTGCCAATGATGTTTAAGCCACTTTCTTTTCGCGCCAAGCCCTTGGTGCACATCGTTGGCTTATGTCCCTCCAGAGGCAGCGTGAATATGTGGCTGCTTTGCGTACCAGAGACACTCTCGCCTACAACAACACAGGTTAGTTGACTAGAACGGTTGTTGCAAGTTAATTCTTGGTATCAAGGATAATTTTCTGATACCAAGAAGTAATGATACCAAGAATTAACTTGTGACAACCGTTCTAGTCAACTAACCTGTGTTGTTGTATGCGTGAGTGTCTCTGGTATGCAAAGCAGCCACATATTCATAGTGCGTCTGGAGGGACATAAGCCAACACGTGCACCAAGGGCTTGTCCCGACCTCAAGTTCATAAACAAATAAGGACTCTGAAAGAAATGCAAATGGTATATGGTAAAACAAGTAAGCGAGTTATTCAACCTTGCAATAGCCATTGCTCATGTCCTCAATTAGGAAGCGGGACGGCAGTACCCTGCATTCTGTGTGTGTAGTGGGCACAAGGGGGGCTGTTGTTCTGATTGACATCTTTCATGTTCATCTTTCATGTTCTGTCCAAGCGGGCCAACAACGTAACACACAGCTCACATGACTATCCAGTCTTCATCTTACTAAACCTTAGAAACAACAATGTGCAGTTTGGAAGCTCAACAATTCATCTGCAAGCTAGCGCTCCACCGAATCAATTAAGGAAGTCCTTTGTGAAACCTTGGTCATGATTAACGGCCAAAAGAGTAGTGGGCCAATGCGTAATCTTACTATTTGAATTAGCCTATCACTTGATGAGACCATATCACCCTAGACGACCTCACCATAGATCACACCTGCAACATGGAGGGTGCTTCCACCGAGATGCGCCGCACCGCCTCGCCGTTGATGTGCCCGAGCTTGGATTAGCGGCCTCGTCATCATGGAGGGTGCTTCCACCGAGATCGGCCAAGATCTAGTTCACCGCGGAGGGAGTCTGGATCCACTAGCTTGCTGCTTGGGGGATGGGGTCCGCTCGCGCGTGGCGCGGATAAGGGCCGCTCGCGCGAGCTGGGTGCTCGCCACGCCTAACAGGAGATGGAGGGAGGAGAGGACGCTACGGCTGGTGGGGAGAGAGAGAAGTGCGGCTGAGAGTTGGGGTTGCGTAGAGGATCTTTTATAGAAACCTGAGATTTGTTGGGCTGAAAGCCAGAAAATAGGCCGCAGTAAGATTTTTGTTTGAAGCCTCTCATATTTGGTACACCGTAGTATTTGCACAAAAGCACACACACTCACTCACACCACCATTACACGCCTACACACACCCACGCACAAGCACAAATATATCCTACAATTACATACAGCAGTAAAGACTGCATCCTTCGAGAGATCACAGGAATAAACCGTCGAATCCGATGAGCAACGGGGTGTGTCGCCGCACATGAGAGGGACCACCTGCAAATTTATTCTGATACTAGAGTCCCGGTTCAATAGCACGAGTTGATCCCAAGGATCGAACCCTGGTGCGCCAAAGCGAGATTTGTTGTTACTGGTATAGTAAGATGAGCGGACGAAACAAATGCCAGGTCATTTCTAGTGGTGGTTCGTCTAGTGGATGCAGCTATACATGGTTTTTAGCAGTGGGCCTGTTTGGATCAGGCTCTCAAGAACTTTATCTGCGGAGGATGTTTAGGGCCATCGCTATAGTAAAATGTGCTGCATCCTTGAAAGATTTTTTTATTGTAGTGCAACTATGATGATGATTAAATAACCGAAATGCTGCTGGTATGCCACTGACTAATGGCCCTAGAGACAGCGGCATAAAAGCTTGCTATCCTCCGCTGGGACATCTCCAAGATGCTCCATCTCCCATTTGCTGACATGGTTACTACTCCGTAAGAAAACGAAAGAAACATATCAGGAAATATTCTTTGATACCAAGAAGTAACTTGTGACACCCGTTATAGAGTCAACTAACCTGTGATGTTGTAGGCGGGAGTGTCTCTGGTATGCAAAGCAGCCACATATTCACACTTCCTCTAGAGGGGCAGAAGCCAACAACGTGCACCCAGGGCTTGGCAAGACCTGGAGTTTATAAACAAACAAGGACATTGAAAAAAATACAAATGATATATGGTGAAACAAATAGGAGAGTTATTCAACCTTTCATTAGACATTACTCATGTCCTCAATTAGACAGCAGGACGGCAGTACCTTGCATTCTGTGTGTGTAGCGGACACACGAGGGGCTGTTGTTCAGATTGGCATCTTTCATGTTCTGTCCAAGGAGGCCATCGACACATACGTCCATGAAAATCCAGTCTTCAACTTACTAAACCTTAGAAACAATACTGTGCGGTTTGGAACACGTGGTGATTGAATCCATAGCTCAACATCATCAGCAAGCGCTCCACCCAATCAATTAAGGAAGTCCTTTGTGACCCCTTGGTCATGATTAACTGCCAAAATATGGAGTGAGCCAATGCGTAAACTGACCAGCTGAATTAGCCCATCACATGATGTGACCATGCACCCTAGATGACCTCACCATAGATCACACCTGCAACGATTCCTCGGACCATGGAGCCTCCAAGAAGAAAAAAACAACATCATTGACACTTGCAGAAACATTCCGTATACACAGGAAACCCGAATGTCGCTGCAATGGAAGGGAGAACATGGGCTTGTTGGTTCTTACTCAGTCAATACCGATGCTTCTAGGCCCAAGTGAGATGAGTGGCGCATTGCAGTCCTAACCCATGATCTGTGCATCATGCACATGACTTAACATGCAGTAAAAAGGGAACCTTTACACTCACCGTGATTCTAATATCCTTCATGTGGAGGATACGTACCAAATATACCCCAACAGGCCGCATATCTCAACCGGTTTCCCAGCAGGCCGAACGGCCTAAAGGAGAGAACATATGTGCCAAAGACAGTAGGCAAGGACGCGTAGCCGTCCTACCACAACCTCACTGCCGCGACCCCGCTTCCAAACCACAAAGGTCAGGGGATAGGCACAGTCCCCCATGCGAGGCGGCCATGTATCCTGCAGCAAGGGAGACACCAGTTCTAGTCAACTTACCTGTGTTGTTGTAGGCGGGAGTGTCTCTGGAATGCAAAGCAGCCACATATTCACACTGTCTCAGGAGGGACATAAGCCAACAATGTGCACCAAGGGCTCGGCCTAAAAAAAAAGTGGCTTAAACATTTTTGGAACAATTGTATCATTGTACTCCGCATTGACAACAATTAAGCAAGTGGTCCACCCCAATCAATGGCTTAAACAAGCACTGCGTGGTTTGGAACACTTGGTGATTGAATCCATAGAAAAGGAAAGAAACATATCTGGAAATTATCCTTGATACCAAGAAGTAACTTGCGACACCCGTTCTAGTAAACTAACCTATGTTGTTGTAGGCGGGAGTGTCTCCGGTATGCAAAGCAGCCACATATTCACACTGCCTCTGGAGGGACGTAAGCCAACGACTTGCACCAAGGGCTTAGCCCGACCTAGAGTTCATAAACAAATAAGGACTTTGAAAAAAAATGCAAATGGTATATGGTGAAACAATTAAGAGTGTTATTCAACCTTTCAATAGCCATTGCTCACGTCCTCAATTAGGCAGCAGGATGGCAGTACCGTGCATGCTGTGTGTGTAGCGGGCACACGGGGGCCTGTTGTTCAGATTGATATCTTTCATCTTCTGTCCAAGGAGGCTATCGACACACACAACCCTGTCTTTATCTTTACTAAACCTTTGAAACAACACTGTGCTTGGAACACGTGGTGATTGAATCCATAGCTCAACATTCATCTGCAAGCGCTCAACCCAATCAGTTAAGCTAGTTCTTTGCGATCCCTTGGTCATGATTAACTGCCAAAATATGGAGTGCGCCAATGCGTAAAATCACCAGTTGAATTAGCCCACCACATGATGAGACCATGCCACCCTAGACGACCTCACCATAGATCACACCTGCAACAATTCCTCGGACCATCGAGCCTCCAAGAAGCCGGACGTTGTCATTGAAGGCTGCAGGTACAAACTGTACTCACCCTTGCTGACCTCCAAGAAGCCCGATGTTGTCATTGAAGGCTGCAGGTACAAACTGGACTCACCCTTGCTGACCTCCAACAAACTGGACTCACCTTTGTTTCCCAAAAAAAAAAAAGATGAATTATATATAGTTCCAAAAGGAGAATTGCCTCATGGGCATGCGTCCAAATCATGAAGCAACAAACTGGGATTTGGAATCAAAAATCAGTTGTGTAAGCGGAGAACAATACCTGTGAATCAACAATGGCCAACAAGTGAGGTTTTTGAGAGGTCAAGTCAGTCGGCAAATTTACCATCAGAGAACAATACTTCTTTATAACATTGTTAGGAGGAAAACTGTGTTATCATGTAACCGCCACACATCACCGGAGGAGCGGAAATTGCCTATTCATGCCATGCATTTCAAACGGGTGTGAGATCTTGCAACCGTCACCTAAGAGGAATTTGTGTTTCCAACGCTATCGAGGTTTCCTTTTCTTTTTACTCTAAATTTGAATTTAACTTTTGGATCTCATTGAAACATTTTTGACATTTGAGCTTTAATTTATTTTAGTATAGAGTTGAAACATTTTTTTACCCGCAAAAAAAAGAAACATTTTTTATCCAACTTGGAATTTTTCTGATAGAGCTAAGACATTTTATGTGATAATGTAGGTTTTAATCGAGCTTTCAGACGGTGGTCCCGTGTAAATTAAATCTTTCATGGTCGTGGAGGAGTTAGCTAAAATGCTAAGCACATACGTAGTGTTCACATGCTAAGTGGACTGGTTTCACACACAAAAAAGTATAAGTGGACTGCCCACATCCTATGTAGAAGTATAGTTCTCACGCACTAGCTGTGGTGCATCGATGGCCTTGCCATTGTGGCTACAATGCCGTAGCTCGGGTGGCGCCGCTGAGCTGCACGCCCTTGGGAACCATAATGTCTATGAACCATGAGTCACTACGGGAAACCGCTACTATGCGGAGTGCCAACGGCATTGCCGAGCGTTTTCTGTCAGGCACTCGGCAAATAGATAGTTTGCCGAGTGCAGCACTCGGCAAAGATTAAGCACTCGGCGAGAGCATGTTTGCCGAGTGCTGAGGAAGGGACACTCGGCAAACACTGGCCTTTGCCAAGAGCTGGGGTCCCACACTCGGCAAACTCTTGCCTTTGCCGAGGGCTGAGGAAGGAACACTCGGCAAACGATGACGCCCGTCCGAATTTCCGAACGGCCGTTATGTCACGTGGGCCCAGCCTCTCGGCAAACAGGACACTCGGCAAAATTTTGAAACTTTGCCGAGCGTCCCGCCGCGATGCTCGGCAAAGGCAAATGTTTCCCGAGTATTTTTGCTGAACACTCGGCAAACACTGGCCTTTGCCGAGTGTTTCACCCATTACACTCGGCAAAGAAATTTTCAATTGATTTTTTGAAGCACCAAATAAATTCAAATAAAAAAATTGAACTACAAAAGTTGTATAACTTTTCAACATCTACACTTCTTATTTTGGTCTTTTCTTACTTCGACAATGCGCGAATAAATTTGTTCACAAATCCTACGGCTCCCATATAGTTTTCCGAAACATGAAGAGAGATATCTGAATTTGTGAACAATATTATTACCATTATTTTTTATAAAAAATACCAAAATAAAAGTTGCATATCTGCAGAAGTTACACAACTTTGCTGTTGAACACTTTTTAAATTGAATTCAAATTGTCAGCGAAAAAATCAACTAAATTTCTCAGATTTCAAATTTTGAAATTTTGAAACGATCTCGGATGGAGAAAAGTAAAAATAGAAGTTGTAGAAATAGAAGTTGTAGATCTCGACAAGTTATGGTACTTCTCGTTGATTGGTTTTTAATTTGAAATCAAATTGTCAATGAAAAGTTCGTTTGATCTCAAATTTGAAATTTTGAATTTTTGAAATGACCTCGAATGTAGAAATAGTACAAATAAAAGTTGTAGACCTCGAGAAGTTATGAAAGTTTGCTGTTGACAACTTTTTCATTTGAATTCAAATTGTCAACCGAAAAAAGTTTGAAATAGAAAAGTGAAAAAAGGAAAAAAAAAAAAACATTTGCCAAGTGCCAGCTCGCGCGCACTCGGCAAACATTGTGTTTGCGTGTGCCAGATCACGGGCACTCGGCAAAGTTGGTGATTTTGACTTAGGCCCCGCGAGCCCTCTTCTCCTTTCCTTCTTCTCATTTCGCATCGCGCATCTCATCTTCTACCTCCCGCCGCGCGGCCGACCACCGCCGCCCTCGCCCGTCGCGCCTGCCCTCGCCCACCGCGCCCGACCCCGAGCTCCTGCGCCGCCGCGAGCTCAGCCACCTCGCCTCCAGCCGGCCGCCACCCCCACGCCACCAGGCCCCGCCTCCCTCTAGCCGGCCCCCGCCCCCGCGCCGCCGCCCCCGCGCCGCTACGCCCAGCCACCCGCCTCCAGCCGGCCACCGTCTTCCACGCTCCTCCGCCGGTCGGGCGAGCTCCTCCGCGGCGGTGAGCTACTTCGTGTAGCTGCCCCGCCCAGCCCCCACCTGCCACTCCGTGTCGCCGCCATGCTACCCCTCCGTCAAGGTCATCTACCGCGCCACATTTATCTCTTTTATTTTGTCTATCAAATGCAATTGCTCAAATAGATTAGCGATGTGAATTAGATGTGGTTGTCGGCCATCGTGGTGATGGTTTGGTAGGCTTGTTTCAATTGGATGTGGTTGACGGCCATCGTGCCATTGCTTTGTTGCCAAATGATGAAGGAAGATGCCCAACATGACACTTTCTGGGGTCGATGTGGCGGGTTTCTACCAAGTGATATTCATTTGGTCGACACTTGCCACTCGACTTCGGAAAGTGTCACGTTTGCACGATGATAATGCTATCCCCGATCTGATGGCACCATTTGTTTCTCTATCAATTGGATGTGATTGTCGGCCATCGTGCCGTTGATTTGTTGCAGGTTTTGGGAACCTCACCATGTAGGGGAGGTGTGTCAAAATTTTGATCTTTGACACTGTTATGTTCCATTATTTGTAGGAGAGGCTTTTGCACACCGTCCTCCACTCGTCACTTTGCAGGAGAGCAAGGTGAGGCATAACCAACCCCCTTCTCCATTCATGTTTGTAGGTCACGTGCAACCTAGTTAGGCGTCTCCCGTTCGAAAGAGATACAGTTGGAGATATGCAGATCTTTGTATTTCTATGACCGTATCTGTTTCGAATTGTCCACGTTTTTTGGACAGCCCGATGATGATGATGCGTAGATGGGGTTAGTTTCCATGGTCTATTCCGGTCCGGGAGTAGTGGAGGGAAGGGTCGAGGCAAGGGTGGAGGTAGAGGTGGAGGAGCTGGACGAGGTGGAGGGGGAGGACGAGGAGGAGCTGGGCGAGGTGGTGGAGGAGGAGGAGGAGGAGGCAGGGTCGAGGGAAGACTGTGAGGGTGCCGTCGCCTGAACCTGAGGAGGAGGAGGAGGAGGAGGAGGAGCACCAGGGGGAGGAGGAGGTACCTTCCGCTCACGGCTCTGAGGAGGAGGAGGAGGAGGAGGAGGATGCAGAGATGGCAGACGCAGGGGCTTCTTCCCAGGGCTCGCAAAGTGTGTGGTTGTAGGTCCCACACAACTCCCAACTAGGCCGATTCCTCATGCGAAAAGGCCGATTCCTCATACCGCCTAGGTACCCAAATTTAAATGTTATTGCTACTTTCTCATTTGATATGTTCAAAACAACAATTGAAACTAATAATTTGTCTTCTTCACTTGTGCAGGGGTTGGGACGTGATCGCGGCAGGTGATCACAAACGCCTTCCCAATGGTGTCTTGGGTGTTTTGTGCAGGCTACACTTCCCTGGCACGGTGGCCATAGCCGGGGGTGAGGAGCCAGCCTTGACGTGGGAGCACTACAAAAACGTCCCGATCTCCCAGATCGAGATAACAGGGCTTATCGCAACAAGGCGGAGCGGGTGATGGCAGAGATGTGGGTAAGTCTTCGTTTCACTGCATTGGTCAATACATCGCTTTTATTGAATATTATTGACATAATGACAGTATACATCGCGTCTTTATGCAGGATTTCTTCAGATGCGAGCCAGGCCAGGAGGAGACGGCGGCTCGTGTGGCGAAAAATGCATGTCGTAAACTCGTTACGGACATGCATTACGAGTCGCGCATCCAGGCTGTCATAAACTACTATGCCACCGCCCTTCGCATGAGGGTGCTCAAAGAGGACGCCCGGACCATTGAGTTGACCCGAGAACAATACTTGTAGGTAAATATGAGAACTGAACTCTTATGAGACTATGCATGCTTGAATTGATCTTCTCATATTTATATACTTGATGACGTGTAGGTGCCTCCGTGGTTGTGCGTCGGCCATTTCCGGGCCTGGGACTATATTGTGCAGAAGTGGTGCGACCCCCAGTGGCATGAGACGCACAACGCTTGCCGGGAGAGGCGTTTGATGATGCCTGGGGCAGCACACCATCAAGGCAACCTCAACCTTGCTCAGTACGCGGCTAGATGGGTACGTGAATTCATTTATTTATTGTCACATTCAATTCTCAATAATTTTTGTACTAATCATCTTTCTGTTTTCTTTGCAGTCGACGGCACATGGGGACCAGCCTTGCGGCCCGTTGAAGGCGTTTGCTTTGTCCCATAAAGGCAAGGGAACGTCTGACATCGACTACAACCCGTAGGACCCGCTCTCGTCGTACAGCAACGCCACCATCCACAGCCGCATCAGTGAGTACACATTAGCGGCAAGGGAGGTACATGGGCCAGAGTTGGACCCGAGCACCGAGCCCCTTGATGGAGAGGTCGTCATGAGGGTGGGTGGAGGCAAGAAGCATGACCGGTATTGGATTGGCGACAGTACGATTGACACGGCCTCTACACCCACCCTCTCCCAAATCCGAGCAAGGGACATGGGCTCAGCCCCGCCTATACGCACACGGTCGAGCGCTGCACAGATCCAGATTGAGCAAGTCTAGGTTATTTTTGATTCTATTCGTACGTACTTTTGCTTTGCATTGTAACATTAGGATGAAATATTGTAGGCCCAGCTACGGGCGGAGATGGAGGCGTAGTTGGAGGCTGAGTGGCAGAGGATGGACGCCCAGGTGAACGAGCGGGTTCAGCAGAGGATGGACGCTCAGATTGGCCGGTTCTACCAGTACATGCAGAGTCACGGGCCGTTACTGCCGCCGCCATCAGGGCTATTCCCTTCACCACCTCCTGCAGTTACTCCTGTGAGTCATTTAAGAACCTTGTACATTCATTTCTTATCTTCAAGTCGATACAATGAAGCAATAGAATTTTTTAGCTTGTATGTTGGTATCTTCAAACTTAGACATATGCAATATCTTCTTTGTGCAGAATCAATCGGCGGGATCGAATAATCCGGCTAATCCAAATCTCAATTCCCCTCCAAATGCTTGGTCGCCGTGGCAGCCCGGTCCCCGTCTCTCTCCTTTCATGTAGCATTTCACCTTGTATTTCATGAACCAACTAATGCATGCTTTCATTTGATGAACCTATGGTTGCAGTTGTCGATGACATGTATTTGAACTACGTGGACACTTTGTATTTGATGTTGAGGTTGTATGTGGAGACTTTGTATTTGGTGTTATATATGTGTTTGTGATGATATATATGCATGTGAGGATGATGGTGATGCTATATATGTGTATCTAATGATGGTGATGATAATGTATGTGTTTTGGTGGTCCAGGTTGTAGTGAATTTAAACATTTTATTGCAACCTGTCTAATTATTTTGCCGAGTGTCCCAGAATTTTTCCGAGTGCCATGGCAATTATACTCGGCAAACTTACCATCTTTGCCGAGTGTTATTGCATGGCACTCTGCAAAATTACCATCTTGCCGAGTGTTATTGCATGGCACTCGACAAAATTACCATCTTTGCCAAGTGCCAGAAGGCGACACTCGGCAAAGATGGTCAGTTTGCCGAGTGTCTGGGCCCACAGACACTCGGCAAAGTCTCCTTGACGGCGGCCGGCCGTACTTTTTTGTGCCGAAGGCCAGCCTAGGCACTCGGCAAAATCTTTGCCGAGCGCGCGATAAATGGCACTCGGCAAAGGAGCTCTTTGCCGATCGACGATTGCCGTGAGCCCTTTGCCGAGTGCTACACTCGGCAAAGGGTTTGCCGAGCGTAAATTCGTCTTTGCCGTGTGCACAGGCACACGGCAAAGGGCCTCTCCCGTAGTGAGTCATTAGCATGCAGCTGTCTAGCGCCAGCCGAACCGGGACCTTCCGTTGTGCTGAAATATATGTTCTAAGTCATATTGATGCAGATAGACAAATGGGAATTGTTCAACGCCTGATCAGAAAGTGCAGGCTGCGAGTTTTCTTAGCACCTATTCGCGCTCTGCTATGCACTACCACAGAACAGGTCATAAGTGACGGGTTTTTTCATTCATTAGTGACGTAAATTGTACCCGTCTTTAAAATTGCGTCACTAAAGGTATGACCTTAGTGACGGGTTCAAAAGACGTCACTAAAATTTTAGTGACGGTATTTTGACACGCGTCTCAATTTGCTCAAAAAAGATCTCGCCATGGCGGACGTGTACGCGTCTGACTCAATCTGCCGGTGCGCGCCCGTGGCGCGGCCGTGCTGGAATGAGGCGCGGACGAGCGTGGCGTAGCCGTCGAACAGGTGGTGGAACGCGCGGTCGCCGACGTCCCACAGCACCGGCCCGTTCCTTATGTATTTCCCGTTCTGTGGACAGCACAGGTTTTACACACTTGGTATACTAATGATAAGATCGGCTCAAGCACACAAGCAGTGGTAGTACCAGTGTTCCCACCGTCGACGGCCAAGTCGCCTTCCCAGCGTTCTTCCCAGACGCTGGTCCATGCAGAGAGCTTTGTGCAGTCACCGGCGGCCTCCTCCAACGTGTGGTCGCCCTCACGGGACGGGCAGGGTAACGACGTGCCGTTACCAATCTGAGATTCGTCTGCCTGCTGATTGTTGGAGAGAGGAAGAACGAACTAGGAGCGGTGCACAGCGTGGGGAGATGGGTCGCCATGCTTGTCTAGATCTTACGTTATCTGATACTAAAGATTTGAATGTATCTAAAAAGAAAGCTGAAGATTAGAATTTGCTCAAAAAAAAGCTGAAGATTAGAATATTGACATGTTATCCTACTACATGCCGAGCAATAGTACATACAGGCCGGCTTTGGACATGTCGGCACTGCTGGACTACCAAGCGTCACAAAAGTGACGTAACGTACGTGGAAGCATGTCATCTTTTTTTTTTTTTTGGAAGGCAAATCATGAGAGCTTTATTATCACGGCACGATTACAATCTGTGGTGGCGATTTCCTTAAGCCAGTCCAGAGAATCGCCCACCCACAAGCACACACGATTAGTACAAGAACTCATACGAGCGCAACAATGAGCAATAGAGTTTGCCTCACGCCTAACAAATGCAACTTTAAACAAGGAAAAAGACCTGCCTAGCTCTCAGATTTCATGCCAAAGACCTGCTATCATCGAACGACCACCTGAGTCAGCTTTCAGATAATTGACCAACGTTAAGTTGTCCATCTCCAAGATGACATTGCTGATGCCGTGTGCCACTTCAAGTTGCAAGCCATCCCGTGCAGCCAAAGCTGTGGAAGCATGTCATCTTTGGCCTGGTGGCATTCGACCAAGGCGGGAGATTAGTGGTGGGTCGGTGATTGCAATGCATGCTCTAGCATCCGATGTTTGTTATGTGGACGGCTAGTCCACGCTTAAGCGATTGATGGGCCCGAACATGGGTGTTTACAGCAGTGATAACACGTTACATTTTTTTTTTATTACACAGTACAACTTAGAACACTCACAACGCACACATACTCACTGTTATGAACGCACGTACACAAACCATACCTTCTATGAGCATCTTCGAAGACTAAGCCGGCAAATCCTCGAGATTGACGAAGTCACTACTGGCGCCTCGCTGTAAACGGGAATATATGTCGCCTACCACGGAAAGCACAACATCGTTAAATTCCTGAAAATTCGCTCCCATGGGGAGTCGAACCCAGGACATGAGGTGCTACCGAGGCTCTTGTAACAATTAAGCTACGGCCCCTTTCACACATTTGTTCGGGGTGCAAAGCACATGCCGACGTCGCTGCTGTCTAATCATAAACATCATTGCCAGCTATGCACCAATTTCACTGCAAGAGACACTATTAATCTGTTTCTTGATGTGCTATCTGTAATCCATAAAGTGAAACTTCAAATCAAGGAGAGAATTGAAATTACTGATTGTTCAAGACGTTAATGGGCATGCATACGAATAATTTATGAATTCCGGATTGTAAGATTGAGAAGAACATAAAAAGGCTACAATATCGTTTTTCTTTTAGGCCAAGACAACAATTAATACCTTGGGATCCAGAGGAATTGGCTTAATATGAGCCAAAAAAAGGCATTTTAGTTATACGTATTTGAAGCCACCCACATTCACTGAAGATCGAAAAACAAAACTTGTAGATTTGTCATACACAAAAATTGTCTGTAAATTCATCTGTGAGAATTATCATGTCCTCATTTTATTTTCTTTTAAATATATGTTTTAGAAGTGTCAGAGTTTTGGAGGACTGTTTCAGTGTCGATAAGTCCTCTTTAAAAAGCACGGCCGCATTTAGTTTATCCTAAATTAAGATAGTTCTTGCATAGAGATTGTACACTGAGTCACTGAGCACTGAGAATTTAACAGTTGGATAAGATTGTGTATACGAACAATTCTCTAAACTATGTTAATGTGTTTTTCATATATACTTATCTACTTTACATATCTGGATAAGAATAGTTATTTGCATAGTTCACGTTAATATAATTAACATATTAAATTGTGTCCAAATATGAAATGATGTGCAATAAAAATCACCTAATTATTTAATTTCTTACTCTCAAATTAAATAACAAAAAGTAAACAATTCAACTAGTGTAATCTCCTATTTACTAGTCTAAAATAACATAGGCTCGATGCTTACTCTTTCCCATTATCTAACCGGTAAATGATTAAATAAGTAAACCTCTAACTGGTGCCAAACTAGTTGCTGACTCATGATCACGCAGTTAAGATCTCTTAGCATCTTGCTTTAGCAAGTGTAGTTATTTTCACATGTGTGGTAAGTAGTTTCATTTATAAAGTTTCATCCGTTGAGCTGCTTTGTCAATTTTGCGCCCTCACTGTGCTAATGGGAACTTTTGCAGCGAGTTTAGGTCTGCGAGTGATGGAATTCATGGCATACTGCTCATATTTCACTAATTCATCGATCCATCAATATATATATCTCGGGTTCTCCATCATATTCTTGATGCCGTAGTGTATAACTTGGGCTCCCGTTATGCTCCAACATAACATTATGCTCCAACATGGGCAATTTATTAGCCCAAATTAAATAACATGGGCTTGGTGCTTACTCTTTCCCTTGATCTAGCTAACTAGAAGATGATTAACTAACTAAACCGCTAAAACCCAAGCCTTGATTACACTGAGTGGGTAGCGTTGCCGCGCCGGTGGGTGAGGCCTCACATGACAGTGCAGGAGTCGGGGTTCTCGTCGCTGAACATCAGTGGCGCGTGGAGGTGGGCAGCGTACGGGAGGTACGGTGAAGGGTACCCGGCGTTGTCGTAGAAGGTCGGGTTCGGCGGCGGGCCGCCAGGGGTCGCAGGGAACGGCGTGTAGCCGTATTGTGGCGGCATCAACTGGTATATGCCAGCGTCGCCCACGGGCGTAGGCGACACCGACGCGAAAGCGGTCGCGGGCTTGCTCTTCTCCTCATCGCCGCCACGGTCCTTGTTGTCCTCGCCGCCACGGTCCTTGTTCTTGTCACCAACGTCGCCGGCGCCTTTGTCTTTCTTGTCGCCGTCCTTCCTGCCAGGCTGGCGGAGCTTGTCCCTGAGGTAGGCTGGCAGCGCGCCGGCGTCCATGGTCCCGGTCACCTTCACCGTGTCCTTGTCGGCGTCAATCACCACACCCATTACGGCTGCAATCAGAACGCAAGTGTCAATTCAATCCTCGGCAACAAATTAAGTTGGCACCTTTGTTTCGGCTATTATTCGTGGTTCCAAGTGGAATCCCGCTGCGGCGGGAAACAGAAGCCGCACGTACAGCACCTTTCATCTTGGAGGTGCGGCGCTTGACGCGGCCGCCGATGCAGGTCTCGCAGTGCACCTGGACCTGGAGCGTCACCTCCTTGTCCGCCTTCTTGTCACCGCCGCCGCCGCCCTTCTCTTTCCCTGCATTCTTCTCCTTCTTGGGCGGCCCGGCGCCGGCGGCGATGATCTTCACAGCCTTCTTGGTCCTGACCTCGATGCGCTCCTTGAGCTCCGCCGCGTCCGCCGGGCCGGCCACGACCAGCTTGCCCGCCGGCACGTCCGCTGCCACCGACTCCACGCCTGCCACAGAAGTGCAGAACAAGCAAACAGTCAGGACTCAGGAGATCGCAGCAGCCAACCACGACCACGGGTTGTATGTCACACACCTGGGGCGCGCTTGATGGCCTTGCGGACCTTCCTGGCACAGCCGATGCAGTGCAGGTCGACCTTGAGCACGATGGGCTGCGGCCCCGCCGCCGCCGCCGCGCGGGAGTCCTTCTTGCCAGCCGTCTTCGTCTCCTCTCCCATGGTGTTATGTTTTGGCTTGGCTCTGTCAGTCTATGTCGCCCCGGAGTTGCCAAGTAAACTGAATGGCGCGGAGTGCGCGCTGCAGTGATCGGTGGACGCGGCGAATGAGGGAAATGTGCGGCAGTGAGTGAGTTCCGGCGTAGCCTACCCAGTCGACGTTTACCACGGTAATCGCAGAAAGAAAAGCTCTGCAATGTTGACTTTTATGATAACTGAACGGTCTCGATTAAATAAAGAGACCATGTTAGATAATACAATTCACAATGGTTAATATTTGAGAGAACTGCTTATTTGCCAATGAATAATGGCACGTCAGCCAGCCGCGTAGATTCAGCCGACCACACGGCGCTGCCGAGCGCGCGCGCCGGCTGTGGCAGTGTCTCCCGCCGCAGCGACGGCAATTTCAGAGAGCGAGAAGGAAAGGGTGGAGAGAAACAGAAGTCCGTAAGCTTGGACGAAGCGAACTTGGAAGGCCAGCAGAACATTACGCGCGCGCCTAATTCACCGCCACCGCCAAGGCCAACGAGGCCGCTGCTGCGGTGAGACCGTAAGACCAGGAAAGAACCGTTCAACCGGATCCAAGAAAAGTAGCACCGCAGCGTTCTAACCTTGTCGATATTGGTCGACATCAATAGAAACGGTTTGCTTATATGCCACCAGCATCACTCAGTAAGAACAAAAGCGTAGAGGACGGCCTCGGTGGAGATATAGTGATATACTGCCGGGCTGGGCGACAGAGAACCGGGTTATGGCCGGCCGGCGGCCAAACAGCTCTACTACTGCTATGTACCCAAGGCCATGGTGTCATGCGTGCTGTTTCAAAAATAAGAATAGCATAAACATACGAACGATGCGTGAAACTCGGCACAATCGGAGCTCTGGAATCAATGCAACAAATGATATTTCTTAAGTACACGCCGTGGAGTAAGACCATTCACTCTGTGATTTTGCACCGACACAGAACAGAGTTTATTGCCTTTGTGTCCGCAGCAGAGTGTGATGGGGCATTATTGCTCGCCGCCAGTTTTGTGATTTTCGGCATTTTCTTCTCTAGTCAGAAAAATTTGCGTCGCACGATGTCGATCGCGGGCATCTACATGCCTCGGGTGAAAACCTGCTCGCCATGAAAAAATTTCACCATACGGTGGCGGCTGCGTACTCGCTCCCCGTAGGGATGGCAACGGGGCGGGTTCGGAATGGGTAGAGCAATTCCATGCCCGCCCCGATATATGTATCATGTGAAATTTGCCACCCGACCCCCGGCCCCGCGGGTGAAAATTCTCACCCGCGTCCGTGCCCCGTCGGGTATCAGGCGGGTTTCGGGTCGCCCGCGGGTAACACGACGAGAAAGGAGAGAGTGGGGGGAGCGCGTACCAGGAATGGTCCCGCTCCATGTCTTCCCCAAGCTCAACGCGTCGGCATGCGCCTTCCACAGCGTGAGGATCTGCTCCACCGCATCGTGCTCCTCTTCGTTGCCTTCTCCCCGCTGTGTCGCATCTTCGTGGGAGGGGATCTGCTCCGACAAGGGCCGAGGCGGCGTCGAGGTGCGGCGGTGACGGCGCCCTCGTCCATGGGGTGCAGGGGCGGCTAGGCTCAGCGGGGATCTGCGCCGGCGACTCAGGCAAGGGTACGAACGCCATTAATCTACGCCAGCCACATGGCAGGAACCGGGATTTTTTCTTTTATCTCGGCACGAACTGACGAACGGGATTAGAGCATCTCCAAGAGCTCCCATAAAATTGGCCCCATAAAATTGTTTTTGGGAGCAATCAAAAATTATGAGGGGTAATTTTTCTCTTTTCCTCCAATAGTCCATCCTTAAAAGTGGATTAAAAACACTTTTGATTGGGCCACGTCAGCATTTGGGGCCACAAAAACATTAATTCTATTGAAAAAAGAAGGAATAAGAGCCTCAATTCTTCCCTTGTTTGTAGCTACATATGAGAGGAGTTTAGGGGCTATGACTAGGGGTGGTTCTGTGATACTGTTGAAAATGGTTTTTTTATTGAATCTCAATATTTTGATTTAAAGGACCAACATCCTTTTAGTCAAGCATGTTGATTGCGAATAGGAGGTTGCCTTTGAAGAAGTAGACAATTTTGGGTTGGCACAGGTCGAGAGCAGAAAGAATACAGACCTCCTCCTCTGGCAGCATCTCGGCCTAGGTCACATCATTCCATATATCAAAGTTGTAACATTTCCCTACAGTTCTTAACAAGTGGCCGACAGTGCCTAGAACATTTAGTTAAGCATACAAATAAATGTGGCTAATTAGTTTGTGGGGGATGTCTTTGTAGGTAAAGCATTAAAACTGTGGGGAAAGACAACATTTTGTGTAAGAACACTGTCAGCCACTCAAAAGAAAATAACTAAGGGGATGAAAACTGTAGGGAATTAACTGAAAACTGTAGAGGAAAAGTAAGATTCTTGTAGTGTCCTGAACTCAGTGCTGATCACCATCTGCTCCAATTCCATCCAAACTCCATATTTTCGGTGTTGATTACGCATCAAACCAGTAGATGTCCAAAAACCTTAGGTTGCCGCAGCTCACACCAACAGAACGGGTCTTGTGAAGGTTTCTGAGGATGCAAGGTCCGTGAGGTCAGACATGTCACAGCCTGGAGGAAGCTCAATGTAGCGGGCCACACTGTCGCAAGTCAATGGATTGCATACAGTGTCACATCTGCATGGCCATGCCGCGCCACCTGATTTACCTATCGCACCGTCTCTCGTCGGCTGTGTGTTAAGGACGCACTAGTGGTTGTCAAGTAGCATTAATTGTAAGAATGAGTGTACATAATATTCTACATTCTTAGAGACTTACTATATATATGGTATGTTTCATTCTACATCAAAATGATATTTTCGCATTAAAATTGAGACAACATAAAAAAAAAGACACTGATATTCCATACCAGAATGTCAGGTAGAGCTTTGTAATGTTATATTATATCATTGTCATGTCAACAGCCTATTTATTGCTTACTCATACGTCCTTTTATCTAGAAATCGTTAAAAATATCTATTTTTAGATAAATATTTGCCACTTTTAAATGTTTCGTGGTGGGGTTATATTGCTTGAATAATTGAGGATTATGTCACTTAAGTTTGTGCTCCTAATGTTGAGATGCTGCATCCGCCACTGTTGATGTTGGTCTCACTTTACCAACAAACGCCCAGCAAACTACTTTATCTGGTGTATTCTTCCATTTACGTGATCACAACATTTGGGCACACGACAATGAATTTGTAACACTTGTGTCCCAAAGAGGGACTTCCTATATGGCATTCGGGTGACATGCATATGCAGCAGGGACGTCCTATCCGCAGGGTGTCCGACGGGATCGACAAGGTAGGTCAGCCCACAGCCTGCTCAGCATCGGCCCATGGCCCGCACCAGCTTCGTATTCCTCGAGCCGCCGCCGCCGCACCGAGCTCGCCCTCGCCGCCGCCGGTCTTCATCGTGCTCGCCCCTGCGGCCTCCGCCGCCACCCACCCGGCACCGGCGGCGCCCCTGCGGCCTCCGCCGCCACCCACCCGGCACCGGCGGCGCCCCCGCCGCCGCCCTCGACCGCCGCCACGCTTACCACTCTGACGTGTGATGCCCCCGCCCCTATACCGCCCACCGCCGGCGGCCACCACCGCGGCCGGCGGCGTCCCCGCCGCCTCGCCGCCCGCCCGCATCGCGCCGCCCACTGCCGCTCCCGCCTGCTGCCTGTTTTCTATGTCCGGAGGGAGGAGGAGGAGATCTCGGGGTACCGATCCCGCGCACTAAAGGGATTCTCCGGCGAGGCGTCCCCGCCCCGCCCTCCTCCATCGTCTCCGGCGGCTCCCGCCGCCGGATCCGCGGCCGCCTCCTCCGCCGCACTAACCTGGCTTCGCCGGGCTCGTCGCCGTCGCCGTTGCCGTTGGGAAGGCCGGAGGAGGAAGAAAAGAGGACGAGGATTAGAATTATTTTTGCACGAATCTCAAAGCTGTTCGATCGGAACGATCCCCTCGCCCACCCTACGTATAGGATCCACGTATGCAGCAGATGAAGCACCTAGCCCACCAAGACCCAGCAGATAAAAGCGCGTGGCCCAGCGAAACAAGTGATTCACATGCAGAAGAGCGAGCTCCACGCAGTTTTCATCCTCGTCTTCCCCATCCCCACGGAACCAACGGAAGCTCCAATCCGTCAAAAAGAGAAAATGTTCCATAAAAGATAATCGAATGTTTTTCTTTTTTGTGGGATTTTCTAACTTATTTCTCTTTTTTTTCTAGACAACGTAATGGAAAGTTCATCTTCTTTTATTAATAAATAGGTTAAATAGCAGAAAGTAAACAATCCAACTAGTGTAATCTCCTAGTTACTAGTCTAAAATAACATAGGCTCGATGCTTACTGTTTCCCTTTATCTAACCGGTACATGATTAACTAACTAAACCTCTAACTGGTGCCAAACTAGTTGCTGACTCATGATCACGAGGTTAAGCTCTCTTAGGGCATCCACAGTGCTGAACTTGATTATCATATAGAGATAGCAAAACATACAACTTGTACAATGCAATGTCTACTAAGCTTATTGACATATCGCTAGTTGTGACGATAGATGTAAACGTGGTGTTTATATCTGGAGTTATCCCTGATTTGCTCTTAACCCCATGGAGGATAGTACCCGCGAGTACATGTGACAGGCGTACCGGTCTCTGTAATCCACCACGTCTGGGTTCATGTATGTTGGATTGTCAATAGCAGACGGATTCCTAAAGTAGTTGAACCTAATTCAAGGGTTGGTGCTTTGGCACGTTTGTGCTCCGAAATAAATAATAGAGAAAGGACCTCACCGAGTTGCCGAGCTGTATAACTCCACAGCATTAGATTGCCTGGCCATAGGACTCTTTCCCTTACTGCTTTATTTATCTTTTTGATCATCTCTCCGGACCTGATTAGATTTGGGATAATACACTTCTCGTTCCCTATGGATAATTACGATACCCTAGAATACTCCCGGGTGAAAGCTACATTGGTATCCGTGCACTTGCGGATTTTATTCTGTTAGGCTATGGACTGCCAACAATCATATCACTAGTATTGTCATATTCATGTGGGTTGCAAACGTTTACACCAAGTCCAGCCATTGTAGATTATGATATGGTATGATTTGGACAAGTTAGCAATTTTCTTATATGGTTATAGTCGAGAGATGTTTTTATTCAAATGCTGCAATTCCCTTATGAGGATTTATCCTACCACAGCCTAATCATAATATATTTTTTTAAAGAAATAACTCCACTCAAAGCCAAAAAAAATACAAAAAAAAGAAAAAAAGGCCCCATGATTGCATAAAAAATAAAGGCTTTATGGTTCTTAAAAAATATCTTGAGCAAAATGAGAGACCATCTGTTTTCCCTCATTCCATTGTGTGAGTTCATGTTCTCCCCCTCAAAGTGAGTTCATGTTCTCCCAGCTGACTAGTTCTATCTTTTTATCTTCATATGGAATCTTTACCCAGTTTAGTTTGCAAGTTAGGTAATTCTTTGTTAATCAATGATATTCTTAGCCCTGCTTCCCTGCGGATAAATATAAATACGATACCTTTCCTGGATGAAATGCTACAACGGTGTTCCATGCACTTGCGGAGTTGAATTTAATCTCTGCGCACAACAAACGCCAACAGGCGCATGACAAGATCGAAGCAGCTAGCTTGCATGTGATACGGAGGCGGGCTAGTTAATTTTTGTGAAACGGAGGTAGTAGCAATTATGTTTCTTAAGATTAACAAATATAATATGTTTAAATTACTAGCCCGTGCAAGTATTGCACAGGTTGATGGGCTAGTTATAGTATAATTGTATTATTGTCTGTCTGGCCTGTGTCAATATATGTGTATAACTGTGATAATATTTCTGTTTTTTTGGGTTTAATTAGGTCATGTAAATTCTCTGCCACATTAATGGCAAGGGAATAGTCTGGGTAGGATCTAATCTGGAGGTTGGCGACGCCGGACTAGATCTAACACAATGTGGGCAGAGTCTGGCTCGACTTTGATGTCACCACTCTCCGAGTCGGCGGGCGAGATCGCCGCCGTTGTTGGCGATGAACTCCTAGTTTCTGAAGCTGATCCAATCGTTAAGAGCGAAGTTGTCGATGAAGTTGGCCATCACGCTCATCTTGAGGGATTCTGAAACAATCCCTACGTATGGTGCGTCGCTCTGGAGGTTTAAGGGCCTTGGGAGATTTGTTATAGGAGTGAATGAACCAAGAACATGATCGATGGTGAGCCGATATATAGACTCACACCCCTAAAGGATAAAAACCCTACGTCTTGCGTTATTTGTATTACACATAATGGTATGTCGATGTTTCTAGAGGATCTCATCCTGCCTTATATATCCGGGGTATAGGGTTACATAGAAAATATCCTAGTAGGTTATAACATGATTTAGCAGGTTTAAAGAGTCCTAATTTATCTTGCAGACTCGCCTGACCATCTTGCGTCATAGGCCACTCGGTCTCTCTTATGGGCTGGTCCGACTAACCCTATCTGGGTAATCGGTTCTATTAGACTTGAGAGTACCCGGGGTAAGATAAAGAAGTAGGTAACCAGATTTAATGAAGTTCAAAAAATGGATTTTACTCCAAGTCTCTCTCCCTCTCTGGCCGCCGACCCTCCCGCACTCGCCCTAGCCGCGTCGCACCCTAACATAGGCACAGTACCACGCCCACACAGCCTTAATTAGTGCGTCGACGTGCTGCTGCCCCCACACCACGTCGTCGCCTGCCTGAAACTCAACATTGCCCAGAACACCTAGTTTACGAAAGATTAAACTGCTAAACATGTGTTCAAATTCTCTAGACAAAGTGTACAGCATTGGGCATCAAATGTAAGTGGAACGGACATATTGATTCATCATACACGCAACCTCAAATGAAAAGCGTACTAAAATAAACTTCTCTATATCGGTGATAGTTTGAAAACGACCTCTGCAGATACATGCATTACTACATTTTATTTTGTACGAATGGTAGAGACACGATGCAGTAAAAGAGTATTTGCAGCGGAAGAAAATTTAAGAATATATATACGAGATAATTAAAACGGTGCATGAAGCGTGTTGAGCATCTTAATTTGCACTCAACTGTCTGTCCGATCTAAGGAGGCATGCAACACCGGGGGCCAAGGGAGCTCGTATCTAAAGATCACGTCCTGCAAGTCCTGTGCCGACGCGGGGCTCACCTCCATGGTCTCGAGATCAACAGAGAAGAGCCATGGCTCTCTACCTATAGGTGTCAGGGTGACGAAACCCGGGCCGCTGCTCCGGAGGTGTGCTAGAGGATAACGGAAGAACGATGACTTGTAACCCGGCAGACCGCGCGTTGCCTCCTGTAGTGAAACCTTCTTTACCAGCACCCAGTCGCGGCCGCCACAGCTGTCTAGTCTAGCAAAAACCTTCAAGATGTTGTCCTGATCTGTACAGAAGATTCGTGGCTGGCCGTCGCGGCCGTCGGTAATGTAAACCGGGCTGCTCCGAACGTTGCAAGGCCAGTCCTCATGGCTTGGTAACGGAAACGGCGAGTACTCGCCGGTGTGGCCATCGAAGGTGATCACTGTCCTGTCTGCAACGACGAAGTACCAAGATGCCCCTGCACGACCGAAGCAACGCTTGTGGTGAAGCGTTGGAATAATCTTGTCAAAGGCCTTCTCACTCCAGGAGCCCACGCCACCGGCGACGGTGAATACGGCAGCGTGCATGACGCCGCCGCGGAGGACCTCACATAGCACCCTGAAGTTCGACATGCCAATGCAACGGCCTGCCTCGTCTTCGTTGCGGTCGACCAGGTAGCATCTATATACCTGGGAAAAACGATCGTCGAAGTTGGGTGGTGGAGGGATTCTCATGTAGCCCCGTGTTAGGGGCTCGCATACAGCTAACATGCGAGGGAAGACACAAGGGTGGTCTCGGCTGAGGTTGTTCACCAGCAGAAGGCTGCTGCGGCTATCCCATATTTTCCAATATTTTGGGCCGTCTGGGAGGAAGTCGACTGAGAAGTAGCTGGTGTCAATGGTGAGGTCAATTGACGACGGCGAGGGGACAAAAGTTGGGGTGTAGACTTCACATGCTACTTCCGGGGAACGAGGAGATGTGCGGTTGAAGTAGTAGCCGGGGACGGGAGGCGTGTGGAGGGAGCAGTAGAGCTGGAGGAAGCCTCCGTCTGCAATCACACGACGCCATAGCTTGCATGTGGCTGCCGCGCGGACGAGGCAGGTAGCGGATCGGACGCGCAGGAGGACGAGCTCCAGGATGAGGTGGTTGTCCAAGGTCATGTGGTCGTCGTCAATTTTAGGTAGGGCGTCTGCCATGGTATTGCGTTCGCCGAGCCTTAGCTTGCTTGCTAGGGCGCTGTTTGATTCACTATATAATAAGATGGTCTGGGAAAGTAGTTTGGCTTCAACAACTCGGGAACTCTACAGCTAACCGATTCCGACCCGAAAGTCGTTCGACTTCAATTCACTAGTACAAAAAGAGCCTAATATGACACTTCTAATTTTACAGTAGTAGCGGGCACATAACGATCCGTCATTGCTAGCCTGACGCCGGTTACTGTAGCAGCTAGCAGTGGCGGACAGGCTGACGTCATCGCTGCTACAGGAACCAGAGAAGTTACCAGTGGCGGACGGGATGATGTCAGCGACGTCCGCCGCTGAAAAGAAGACAGCGGTGACGGTCATACTTACCTCACGTGAAACACCAGTGGCGGACTTGGCCCGTTCAGCCCATTCCCAGGTCCATATATAAACAACACTTAGCTAGGTTTTCACTTCATCCCTCCCGTGTGTCTCTCTTATCCAGAACACGCCGCCGCCCTCTCCCTTCTCTTCTCCCCACCTCCATCTCTACTCCGACGGGACGCGCTCGCGGAGGAGCAAGGTGCGGCGAGCGGCACGGCGCCCCTCTCCCTCTCCACGAGCCTCCCCTTCCCCGCGCAGCGCGGCGCGGCGCCTCTGCGAGCACCGATGGGGGCAGCGCGATTCGGGCGCCCCTCTCCCTCCCCTTCCCCGTGCCACGGCGGCGACTCCAGGGGTCGCAGGTGAGCACGGCGCGGCGGCAGATCTGGGGCAAACATGGCTTGGCGGCGGCTCGGCGACCACGACTCGGCGAGCAAGGAGCGACGACGCGGTGGCGGCTCGGCGATGCGACCACGGCGTGACGGCGGGAGCAACGAGGACACACGATGGTTGGCCTGCGAGGCGCGGCTGTCTTCCTCAGATCCGGCGCCTCCTGTAGCAGCAGAAGGAGCACCTACTCGAGCAACAGCAGCAGGTACGCGCGCCCTATGCTTTCTGCATCTGCCTCCACTCTTGCTCCGTTGAGGTGTTTGATGTCTTGCTCCGTTGAGGTTCAGTCCGACCTGCTATAAGCTTACGATCCATCAGCCTTTGAGTTAGCTAGTGCTGCTGTTGAGGCGTTGAGCAGATTCGTGCTTGATTTATTCGGGTTCATGCCAACCCCGTGCACTACATGTTCGATGGAATGTCGCAGTACACTAGCGTTATCCAATTGACACCAATTTTGCTGTTACCCACTATAAAAGTGGACTTCATTTTTTTCATGTTCTGATTGTAAAGTCCAGTGGCAATCCATTTGACAAATTGCTAAGTATGTTACATCTTATCTGATGCTTGTATTCATCGCTGATTTGTATTTTTATGTAGCATGTACATCTTGTTCTGGCTTCGTCTTGTTTTTCTGCCTGCATGTTTGAGTAAGCTAATCATCAATTGGTCAATCCTTGAAAAGGCAGCTCCGTTGAGATTCTTTCATATGTACTTAGGTGTTTATTAGTAGCTGTAGTTTTGAAGAACAGCTTCATCATCAGTTGTTGTAAATTCCAGCCACATTAGTTAGTAGCCAAACAAAGTCTAAGTGATTTGTTTTCTAGTTCGTTTGTTATCATGTTTTTTACACTTGACTGCCATTTTTCTTATGCACAGGATCTGTTATGCTGCCATGCATAGAAGTCAGGAACTGCAATTGTTGCCTTGCATCCTGGAACGCTCGATTGAATGTAATCAGAATGGATTGTGTATGACTAAATGCAGTTTTGAGTGTAGCTTTCTGTAGTTCATGTCTATCTTACCAACTAATTTGCATTGTATATATGCTTCTGTGAAAATATTTTGTTTCACTTAATGTCATTTGGTGCTAAGCCTCTGGTGCTTCTAGTTTGCAAGTCTGTCTCACTAATGTTGCTTTATAGCAATATCAAAGGACAGCAGGCCAAATTAGAGGTAACAGAGGCTTTATTTTTTAATTTGAAAAAATCATTGTAGTGGCGGGCATGCTGATGGCAGCATGACCGCCACTGTTAAATCTGTTCCAGTGACGCACGCTGACATCAGCATGTCCGCCATTGTTAAACCTGTTCCAGTGGCGGGCGTGCTGACATCAGCACGCCCGCCACTGTTAGAGCCGTTTCAGTGGCGGACGCTTTTGTGCGCCACCGCTCTTCGGGGCCAGCAGTGGCGGAAGCGCAGTGGCGCACGCTTTGACCGCCACTGCTGGCCCAAAAAGCCCGCCACTAAAGGGCTTTTTTGTACTAGTGATTCTAGCCAGGACTCCGCAACTATACGTACAACGCCGCGGCAGGGCCGGGCTGACCCAGTGTGTCCGGCACACAAACAAATGTGCGGCCGTCTACGTCATCGGGAGGGGACCAGCGGCCGTGCGGGATGATGGCTGAGCCGCACGGACCGCACGATGGAAAACGCTCGATGCAGGAGGATCAAAGCTTGAGGGCAGAACGCGCAAAGGCTCGGACAAGAAGACATCGCACTCAGGCGCCCCTCGTTCCCAGTCGCCGAGCCTGGCCCTAGATGACACCTCTGCGCGCTATCCCGAGCCGGCTTCGACCCTTAGTTGCCCAAGCACGACATGCGCACACATTTAGCGACACTAGTACAAAAAGAGCCTAATATGACACTTGAAATTTTATAACAGTAGCGCACACCAAACGATCCGTCACTGCTAACCCGATGACAGCTACTGTAGCAACCATCAGTGGCGGACGGGCTGGCGTCATCGCGGCTACAGGAACAGACGGCGGCACCAGTGGCGGTGAAAGTGACGTCACAAGCGACCGCCACCGAGAAGGAGTCAACAGTGGCGGTTGGAATGACGTCATAACCGTTCGCCACAGCTAAGAAGCAAATCAGTGGCGGACGCTGACGTCAGGTCCACCGCCACTGTTATAGAAGGTACCGGTGGCGGACGGCGTGACGACACCGACCGCCACTGAATCCGCTCCTCTGTGGCGGTCACAGGTGACGTCACACCCATCTGCCACTGATAATACTAACGTCATTCCGTCCGCCGCTGATATGCGTCATCGGTGGCGCATGGTAGTGACGTCATGGTGCCCGCCACTAATAGCCCGCATCTATATAACCTGCGCGTCTTCCCCACGCGAACAGTACCGGATCATCTCGACATAGATGTCCGTACGGCGGCGGAGAAAAATTAGAAAACATGGGGGGAAGGTTTTGATCTCCTTTTTTTTTGAGGGATTTGATCTAGGAGGTAAATCTTTGATATCCATTGGAGCCTTTTTATGTTTAGATGTCTTTTTCATAGTTAATTTTGAGCATAAAGTTTATTTAGGGTTGTAAACTTTTTTCCTTCAATTGAGATGATTCTATTGTTTTTTTGAGGGGGAATTAGTAGATTCTATCTAATATGTCCACCTTCCAAGTATTATGTTGTTTGTTTGTGAGTTTTTATTGTAATTTAAGAGATCAATGATTTTGATGTATGCACCATATATGTAAGAGAGAGGGGATGGGGAATTAATATAGTCTTGTCTATGGATTGAATAAAAATATTGTGTCAAATTTGTATAGCATTGTTATTCTTAATTTATAATTCGTATTCGTTTGTTTAATTATTTTTTTTCGAAGATTGTAGATGATGGATAGGTCTTGGATGTACAATGGGGGTGTGTTGGCGGTTCTTATGCGATAAAATTAAATTCATTAATTCCGCAAGCGCACGGTCGCACGGATCACCATTGTAGCATTTCACCTTGGAGTATTCCAGGGTTATCGTATTTATATTTCCGCAGGGAAGTAGAGCAAAAGAAAGCTGAATAATAGCTATGCATTGGATAATTTGGAGAAAGAAATAATGTATCAACTATACTTGAGACGGGGGTAAGATAGGCATGATATATATGAGTGGCACACACATCCTCAAATCCAAGGTAATAAAATAAAAACGTAGTATACATTTGGGAGAGCAACGAGATAGAGTTAAGGCTACCTGTATGTTTATCTATTATTTACTTTTCTAGCAGTCAATTCTACAAAGGTTATTTACTCTAGCTAAGCTCATACACGTACAAGTCATATCGTTTCGGGGCACGGAAGTGCCAGGGCAACCGATGCTGCTAGTTCACCCTGGGGATCCATCCGCTATAATTAAGACCCTGCTGAGTCCAACCCGGACGTGGTGGATTACAGAGACCGGTTGCAGCTGTCACATACACTCGCGGCTACCATCCTCCGTGGGGTTGGGTGCCAAACGTGCATAGGCCAAGATCTAAGCGCCACGCTTACAACCCGCCTAGAGGAGCTACTCTTGATCAACGGAGCAGTCCTATCTAAGAATGAACAAGCACAGATTTCACACGACGTCATCTCCGACGACGGCACTCTCTCGTACTCGCTATTCCAACAATCACGAATCCCACAACAAGACTTCTACGAGTACTTACTTAACGAATAAATAAACTAATAGAAAAGAACTACTAAAAGAAATAAATAAAGATAAAACTAAATATAATTATATTAAATAATATCTCAAGAGCAAGATACAAAGAACTATACCGAACTCTGAGAAGACTCCGGAAGCCCGAGAGAGCTCTCACTCTACTCTACTCTACTCTAACTCCCAAAGCTACTACTCAACTAAACTAATGAACACTTGGATGAAGTGTGATGGTGCGAATTGATTCGGAGGCCGAGGGGTCCCTTTTATAGCTTGCCAAAGCGGTGGAAGCACGCCTGCCGACTTTGGAGAGGCGGCGCCGCCAAAGTCGGCCGGCCGGCCTAGGGGGGTGGTCGGCCGGCCGTCCCCTGTGGCGGTTGGCCACCGCCTTCTGCCTCAACGCTCCAGATGCACTCCTGAAGGCGGTCTGAAGGTCGGTTTGTTCGTGGGGTCGGCAGGATTGAAGTAGGGGCCAAGTTAAGGCCCAAATGGCCCATCTCTGGTAAGTCGGCGCAAATCCGCTGGGTTGGGCCTTGAATTATAAGTTGTGGACCAGTTTCCAGCCCACTCGAGGAAGCCTGGGGCCTGCGGCCACCAGGTGGGGCCGGCCGGCCTAGGGTGGGGCCGGCCGGCCAGGGAATTTCCCTGGCTGGGCCCACTTTTCTCCATTATTCACTCCTGCATCCAAATATTCACCAAAACCTGTGGAGTAGTATTATTCCTAACTACTATGCACAAAATCTTGGTGTTATGTATTTATTTACCGGTAGGGTGGCGGTCAAAACATGGTTTAACGACCGCCAACAACCTCCCCAAGCTTAAACTTTGCTCGTCCCGAGCAAACTCAACTCAGGGTACCGGCGGATCAGGAGTTACAAAGAAGCGCCCCATGGGTAATAAAGATGCAACAACATACTCCCTAAACAGTGGTAAGTTTACGAGAGCACAAAATATTCATGAGTGTTGCAAAAATCGTGGGGCTTATATGTCACACCTTGTCATGCAGCATTGAAGACTAGAACGGCATTTTCGGACAAGTACACAATTCTAGCAGGTATGCATCCAGAGTTTTTATGTGCTGCAAGGTAAGGTGCAAAAATTCTCCTTCGTTTTGGTAGGCACTTCTCTTACCTACCAATGTGAGTTCTATTCCTACAAGCTTCACTCATCCTACCTTCTACCAAATGAGGCTTTGTATGTGGAGCTTGGTAAGGAATGCACATTGTCATGCATATATTGTAAAGCTAAAGAATGAGTCTCAATCAACATAGCAACTCCATTTATTTTGGTCATAGGAAATGATGTGATGGAGGGGGAGAAAATGAACTCACACTTATGGAAGGGGGTTTTGAAAAACATTGGTCCTTTATTTTGCTCAAGATGTTTATGATAAGAACCATATAGCCATTGACTTTTGTCATGCAACCATGGAGGTTTTTTTTTTTTTTACTACTCCATGGTGCAAGGGGCCATAAATTTTGAATGGTTCAATGAAACATTTTGAAATATTCTTGAGCATTTTGGATGGACCAAAAGTTTTGCAAACTCTGAAAAATGTTTGGTTGATTTATCCAAACATTCCCCTTTTTATTTGGTGGAGAGAAATTTTCGAAAACACACGCGAAGGAATTATGACCAAAATTAGGAGTGCTTAGTTTCAAGAGTACATCAAACCTTAACAAAACTCAATGCATAAACAAATGGCTATGAGTGGGGCTGTTTCGAATATTATGATATGGCTCTGGTAGGTAAATAAATCCTCACACTAAGAGAAGTGTGCCAAAACAGAAGGGTTTTAGGTACTTGCAGCAATTCAAGAAAAACATCTCTGGATGAAACCATACTAAGAAATTGCAACAAGTCCTAATCATGCCATATCACAATCCACAATGCTCAGACTTGGTGTAACAAATGCAACCCACGGAAATAAGCAAGACTCATGATGTGATCATGCTCAAGTAAAAATAACACATATGTCAGGAGTAGAGGTTGCATCTATGCGACACATGGGAAGCTAATTTGTAACTCGATCATCATTTCCCTTAAGCGTAGCATAACACCAAGATTCTAGCATTTATTCGAAACAGGGAGTTCATTTATTTATTAAGAAAGTTAGGAATACTTACCTGGGGGTCCTCCCCAAGCTTGAGTCTTTGCAAGACTCGAGCTTGTATTGAACTCCTTCTTACCTGGGGGTGCCCTCCCCAAGCTTGAGTCTTTGTAAGACTTAAGCTTGATTCAGGCTCTTCCTCCTCCTTCTTGATCTGCAAAAAAGAGTGAGGATGATACAAGTGGCTAGCCCCTAATGGGCATCACCGGGAATCCTATTATTTTTGTTGTTTTTAAACTTTTCAATTTTTATTTTGTTTTTATGATTTATGAAAAGAAAAACAAGTGCTAGGCCTAGCTAGGATAACGATTGGGATGGCCTCCCCAATCGGAGGGCTCTCATTTTTACGTCTTTGAGCTAGACGTTCTCCATGTCTTTTCAACTTGTTTGGACCTCGCTCGCTGGAGAATCTTGCGAGGTAGAGGTTCCTTCTTTCTTCCGCCACACCTTGGTTGTCTTCTTTGTGTTTGTGGCGGCGACCTTTTCTTCAATAGGCGCCTTTGTTGTACTCTCATCGGTCGATGCCGTAGCTGCCTTCTTCTTTCTTGAGCGCCTCGCTCTCCTCTTCTTGGGCGATTGTGACTCGCCTACTCCTTCTTGCGGAGGAGTAAGAGGGGCTTGAGATGGTTTTGGCGGCTGAGGCATCCTCCTTGGAGTCCTCCAATATTTTGCTAGCCTTCTTGCATTCTCTCTTTCCAGATAGTCTCTCATGTATGCAATGAGCTTGTCTGGCTGTGGCATGGGTGGAGTAATCTCAATCTTCTCCACTCTCCTTGGGTCCTTTCCATATATGACCCGTACTTGCTTGCATTGCTCAACCTTAGGCTTGAAGCTGAACGTTTCTTCCCTGCCGTTGAAGTCCAAGTGGATCTCTCCTGCCCCCACGTCGATGTTGGCGTTGGTGGTGCTCAAGAACGGCCTCCCAAGGATGAGAGGGGCCTTGTCATCTACTTCCATATCCAGCACAACAAAGTCAACGGGGACGAAGAGATTTCTGATCTGCACGGGAACTTCTTCGACAATCCCCAAGGGCAGGCGCAGTGACCCGTCTGCAAGCTGGAGCTTCATGGTCGTTGGGGATAATGGATGGTTTAACCCATCGTACATCGCCTTCGGCATGATGCTCACGCTCGCCCCTAAGTCACATAGTGCCCGAGCGAAACAACGGTCGTTGACCAAACACGGAATGGTTGGCCATCCGGGATCTTTTCTGATCACATCCTTGGGGAGTGCGGAATCCAAGTCGCTTTCTTCACACCTGATGGTTATTGCATTCACACTCTCCTTGGGATTAACTTCTGGTTGCCCAGGAAGTTTACCCGCACGAGGAGACTGCACAGCTGAAGCTATTTGCGCTATTTGCGTTTCTAGCATCTTGTTATGGCTTAGCTGATTCTGCAGAGCAGTGCTGAATGACTCTAGCTTGGCATCTATGCTCTCTAAAGCCTTGTCGGTAGTAAGAAATTTCTTACTAATGCTGTCATTGATCTTGACCTGGCCGAGAACTAGATCCTTGATAGAGGGCTCATAACGGGAAAGATTACCATTGTTACCTCCCTGATTCTTGTTGAAGGAGAGGTCGGGCCTGGAATTCCAGCCGTAGTTGTTCTGGGAGCGGAACCCATTGCCATTGTTGAGGAAATTGCATTCCTCTCTCACATTTGGGCAATTGATGCCCATATGCCCAACGCTGCCGCATTCCTCACATGTCATGCGGGAATCCGCAACTTGCAGGTCCTGTGGAGACTCCACCTTGCGGAGTAGCTGATCGAGCTTGATGGCGAGCATGTCCATCGTCTCCACTTGGTGTACTCCACGGGTCTTGGTGCTCGCCGTTTGGCGTTCACCATGAGTCTGGTTGGCCGCCACCTTCTCAATCAACTTCTTAGCGTTCTTCACGCTAAGGGAGAAGAAGGAGCCGCCTGCTGCGGCGTCGAGGTGCTCTCGAGCGGACGGCCTCAAACCGTGGTAGAAACTCTGTATGAGGAGCCATTCCTCCATGCCATGATGTGGGCATGAGAGAACGTACTCCTGCATCCTGTCCCAGGCTTCCGCGGTCGACTCATCTGCGAGCTGTTGGAAGCCCGATATCTTGTTCCGCAGGGCAGTCGTCTTGCCCGGCGGGAAGAACTTGGCGAGGAAGGCATTGGAGCATGCCGTCCACGTGTCGAGGGACTCTTGGTTCGCGTAGAACCACTGGAGAGCCTTCCCCAACAGAGAGAAAGGGAATAGCTGTAGTCGGATAGCGTCCTGAGGTGCATCCTTTATGACGAAAGTGTTGCACGTCATCAGGAACCTTTGGAGGTGAGCATTTGCATCCTCCGACGGCTTCCCACAGAAAGGACTGGCCAAGATCATGTTGATCAAGGCTGGCTTGAGCTCGTAGTCCTTGTTGGTGACGCGCGGGTTGGGTCCCACGCGGATGTTCTCCGTAGTTGGCGCGGAGAAGTCATTGATCGTCTTCTCAACAACGGGGTCGGCCATGGTACTGTTCGTTGAGGAGGCCCTGACAACCGGTGGAGGAGACGATTCGAGAGCCAGAGCGTTCTTGCGGATCTGTTTGGTGAGTTTTGCTCGAACTTTCCTCAAGAACTGCTCTGGATCTGAGTGGAAGTTTTCTGGTAGGTCGAAACCAGTCATGCACAGTCCTGTTTCAAATTTTTACAAGAAGAAAAACCAGGACAAGGGTAGGCCCGCAAAAGTAAGTGATAATTATTCTTCTCACAAACTTCAATGCATTTATTCAGTTCCTAGCTGCTACTTCCCCGGCAACGGCGCCAGAAATGCTTGTTGGCGGTTCTTATGCGATAAAATTAAATTCATTAATTCCGCAAGCGCACGGATCACCATTGTAGCATTTCACCTTGGAGTATTCCAGGGTTATCGTATTTATATTTCCGCAGAGAAGTAGAGCAAAAGAAAGCTGAATAATAGCTATGCATTGGATAATTTGGAGAAAGAAATAATGTATCAACTATACTTGAGACGGGGGTAAGATAGGCATGATATATATGGGTGGCACACACATCCTCAAATCCAAGGTAATAAAATAAAAACGTAGTATACATTTGGGAGAGCAACGAGATAGAGTTAAGGCTACCTGTATGTTTATCTATTATTTACTTTTCTAGCAGTCAATTCTACAAAGGTTATTTACTCTAGCTAAGCTCATACACGTACAAGTCATATCGTTTCGGGGCACGGAAGTGCCAGGGCAACCGATGCTGCTAGTTCACCCTGGGGATCCATCCGCTATAATTAAGACCCTGCTGAGTCCAACCCGGACGTGGTGGATTACAGAGACCGGTGCAGCTGTCACATACACTCGCGGCTACCATCCTCCGTGGGGTTGGGTGCCAAACGTGCATAGGCCAAGATCTAAGCGCCACGCTTACAACCTGCCTAGAGGAGCTACTCTTGATCAACGGAGCAGTCCTATCTAAGAATGAACAAGCACAGATTTCACACGACGTCATCTCCGACGACGGCACTCTCTCGTACTCGCTATTCCAACAATCACGAATCCCACAACAAGACTTCTACGAGTACTTACTTAACGAATAAATAAACTAATAGAAAAGAACTACTAAAAGAAATAAATAAAGATAAAACTAAATATAATTATATTAAATAATATCTCAAGAGCAAGATACAAAGAACTATACCGAACTCCGAGAAGACTCCGGAAGCCCGAGAGAGCTCTCACTCTACTCTACTCTACTCTAACTCCCAAAGCTACTACTCAACTAAACTCATGAACACTTGGATGAAGTGTGATGGTGCGAATTGATTCGGAGGCCGAGGGGTCCCTTTTATAGCTTGCCAAAGCGGTGGAAGCACGCCTGCCGACTTTGGAGAGGCGGCGCCGCCAAAGTCGGCCGGCCGGCCTAGGGGGGTGGCCGGCCGGCCGTCCCCTGTGGCGGTTGGCCACCGCCTTCTGCCTCAACGCTCCAGATGCACTCCTGAAGGCGGTCTGAAGGTCGGTTTGTTCGTGGGGTCGGCAGGATTGAAGTAGGGGCCAAGTTAAGGCCCAAATGGCCCACCTCTGGTAAGTCGGCGCAAATCCGCTGGGTTGGGCCTTGAATTATAAGTTGTGGACCAGTTTCCAGCCCACTGGAGGAAGCCTGGGGCCTGCGGCCACCAGGTGGGGCCGGCCGGCCTAGGGTGGGGCCGGCCGGCCAGGGAATTTCCCTGGCTGGGCCCACTTTTCTCCATTATTCACTCCTGCATCCAAATATTCACCAAAACCTGTGGAGTAGTATTATTCCTAACTACTATGCACAAAATCTTGGTGTTATGTATTTATTTACCGGTAGGGTGGCGGTCAAAACATGGTTTAACGACCGCCAACAGGGTGGCGGAGATCAAATAATATATTTCGAGGAAGTCACCAAATTTCTCCAAGCCGCCAAGGTTCACGCTGCACGTCAAAATACAAGGGCTATATATTGTCCTTGTAAGAGATGCAAGAATAATGTATTGTTTGAGGAACATGAAACTATTCGTGAGCACTTGTTGGAGAAAGGTTTCATGGATCACTACTCAATCTGGATCAAACATGGTGAAACACCAGACACTCGAGAAGGCAACAACGTGCAGGAAAGTGCAGAAGGCAACAGTCACGCAGAGAGGGCACAAGACAACAATGAGCGTCATAGCGCAGATCAGTGTAACGCCCAAGATGATGGCTCGGTACACGAGAGTGGAGGATGTGAAGGCCTCGATGTAGAGGAAATGCTCCGTCACATGGAGCATGAGGATTTACTCCACAACCGAAAGAAAGGCTTGGATAACGCAGAGATGTTGGATAAGGCATCGAGAGAGCCTCTGTACTCCAAAGACAAAGGATGTGAGAGTGAGTGCACGGTATTAAAGACGGTGCTTCGACTCCTCACAGTAAAGGCCAGCAACGGGTGGTCAGACAGTAGCTTCAATGAATTGCTGCTGGTTTTAGCCGACACATTGCCGAAACCGAACGCTTTGCCCACAAGCACGTACCACTCAAAGAAGCTGTTGTCTCCGTTGACATTAGGCGTACAAAGAATACACGCTTGTCCAAATCACTGCATCCTGTACCGTAAAGAACACGCGGACAAGGTGAAATGTCCAGTTTGTAACACCAGTAGGTACAAAAGATACGATGACAATGTTGATGACTCTTGTACCGTGAACATCAAGAAGAAGGGACGAAAGAGGAACAGAGCCGGCAGGACCAGTCATCAGAACGAAGGGGAAGAAGATGAGGTTGAGTGCAGAAAAATTCCGGCACTGGTGATGTGGTACCTACCGGTAGTCGATCGCTTGAAGCGTCTGTTCGCAAACTCCAGAGACGCCAAACTCATGACTTGGCATGCCGCTGAAGATGGGCGCAAGAAGGATGGAAAGCTTCGTCACCCCGCGGATGCCCAAAACAGTGGAAAAAGTTTGACGTGGACAACCCTCGGTTCTCATATGATCCGAGGAATGTGAGATTTGGCTTGAGTACAGATGGAATGAATCCTTTTGGTGGCATGAGGAACCCACATAGTACGTGGCCAGTGATTCTATGCGTCTTCAATCTTCCTTCATGGCTGTGCCACAAAAGAAAGTACCTCATGCTGAGTACCCTTATATCCGGTCCACAGCAACCTGGCATTGATATAGATGTGTTTTAAGAACCTTTGATGGAAGACATGCAGAAGCTGTGGGAAGAGGGGGTTCGCATGTGGGATGCCTACCGACAGGAGCACTTCACCCTCTATGATATTATTTTTGTGACCATCAATGACAATCCCGCTCGCCTGACCCTAACCGGCCAGGTAAAAGGGAAGTCGGCATGCGTTGTTTGCGTTGACCAAACATCATGCGTGCACCTTCCAAATTTCTGCAAGCTGGTGTACATGCGACACCGACGATTCTTACCAAAAAATCACAGATACCGTCGAATGACGAAAGAATTTGATGGTACAGAGGAGAAAGATCCCGCACCAGTGCTTCGCGACGGCAAATTTGTTTATAATCTGGTGAAAGATTACAAGGTTGTTTTTGGCAAGCCAGTCAAGGGGAGAAAGCGGAACAAGTTCGATCAGATACTTGTCCTTGGGCCTTCTTACCTTCACTATATGTACCCGTATGAGCGGTATATGTATGTTATGAAAAACTATGTGCGCAGTCCCAAAAATTCTGAGGGATCCATGATAGAGGGCTACACAACAGAAGAGGTTTTGGAGTGCTACAACGATTACATGACAGATGGGAAACAAATAGGTGTTCCGCGGTCGCGGCACGAGGGAAGGCTCGCTGGTAAAGGAACTAAAGGTAGAAAAACCTTCACCGATACGAGTTACGAAAGAGTGAGTCAAGCACATTACAGCATCCTGCATCAGTTAAAGATTGCCACAAAATACGTTGAGCAACACTTGCAACAACTTTCTAAAGAAAATCCCACAAGCGATGAAGATTGGATCATGCAAGAGCACAAGAGCTGTTTCACTATATGGTTGAAGAACCAAAACCTACCAGTTGGAGAGACAACAGATGAAAAGACGATGCATCTATTGGCAGATGGTCCACTAAGTCTTGTCACTTCGTGGCAAGCGTTTGACATTAATGGGTTCACATTTTACACCAAAACAAAGGACAATAAGAGTCAGTGCCAAAACAGTGGTGTAACAACAAGCGCAGAGGACAGTGACGGAAACAAAAAGACATATTTCGGATACATTGAAGAGATTTGGGAACTCAACTATGGAATGTCCTTACAAATCCCTATATTCAAGTGCGTATGGGTCAAGGACCAAGGGGTCCACGTGGATGAATTCGGCATGACTCTTGTTGACCTAAACATTGTTGGTCACAAGGATGATCCTTGGATACTCCCCCAAAATGTAGCGCAAGTGTGGTATGCACCTGACCCAGAAACTGAATGGAAGAAGCAGGTTGTTGTCTATGGAAAACAAAGAATCATCGGAGTCGACGGGGCCACGGATGAAGAAGAATACAACCAGTTTGATGAAGTGCCATTCTTTGCTGATACAAACCGGATAAGTCAACTTGAACTTGACCTCACCTATTCATCCGTGGTGCCCTACCTGCGCACTGATTGCGAAGGGAAAGTAGTGAAGGGCTAAATACTAATATCATGTGTTTCCAATTATTGTAAAATATAGTGTGGTCGTAATATATTAAGTACAATATTTTCAATTATTGTAAATATCGTGTGGTCGTAATATATTAAGTACAATATTTGCAATTATTGTAAAATATCGTGTGGTCGTAATATATTAAGTACAATATTTTCAATTATTGTAAAATATCGTGTGGTCGTAATATATTAAGTACAATATTTCCAATTATTGTAAAATATCGTGTGATTGTAATATATTAAGTACTATATTTCCAATTATTGTATAAGTACTATATTCCAATTATTGTATAAGTACTATATATTAAGTACAATATTTTATCACAAAATATTATTATATGATTTAAAAATAGTTAAAGTGGTATTTAAAATAAAAATATTTTTTATCACAATATTATATCGATATATATAGAGATTGAAAAAAAATAAAAGATTCTAAAAAAATGGTGCTGGGGCGGGTTTCGAACCCAGAACCTGCAGCATACAAACCAAGCGCGTTACCACAGAGGCACAAGGACGTTCATTAATGAATGAGGCATTTTAGTTTAAGTATTTGCATCGCGCAACACCAAAGGCGGACGGGTGACGTCACCCCATCCGCCACCGAGCCTGTTTCCGGTGGCGCACGAGATGACGTCACGTCGCCCGGTGGCAGACGGTGACGTCACCCTGTCCGCCACCGAGCAGAATTTTCCAGTGGCGGACGCTTTTACATCGGCACCGCCCGCCACAGCTGGCTGCTCCTATATTAGGCTGCCCGGCGCCGCCGCGAAACCCTAACTTAGAGGATTTCGCGCGCAACGCCGTCAGGCTGCCCAAATCTCGCGCCGCCGTCCTCCTCGCCTCCGTCCGAGCGTCGCCCTCCACCTCGCCGTCCTCCTCCTCGCCATCCCCGAGCTCGGCCCCCTCGCCGGCCCCGAGCTCCGCCCCCTCCTCGTCCCCGACCTCCGCCGCCGTCGTCGACCTCACCGACCTCGTGGACCTCACCGTCCTCGCCGCCGTCGACCTCACCGACCTCGTGGACCTCACCGACCTCGTGGACCTCGCCGTCCTCGTCCCCGACCTCGCCGTCCTCGCCGCCGTCGACCTCGGCGACCTCGACCTCGCCGTCCTCCGACCTCGAGCTCACCGACCTCGTGGACCTCGCCGTCCTCGCCGCCGTCGACCTCGACCTCACCGGCCTCCCCGACCTCGAGCGCACCGACCTCGTGGACCCCGCCGTCCTCGCCGCCGTCGACCTCGGCGTCCTCCAACCCGCCATCCCCGTCTCCCGTGACCTCCCCCTCCTCTATCTCGCCGCCGTCACCGTGCTCAACCTGCCCGCCCTCGAGGTGCTCGGCATCCAGGTGCGCCCCCTCCGTCCTCTTCTGCTCTGTCCCCCCCCCCCCCCCCCCCCCCCCCCCCCCCCCCCCCCCCCTTATTCTGCTCTTCTTTCTTGGCTGAGGCAATGGCAGTGCTTAGCTATTCTTGGCTACAATGGCAGTGCTTGTTGGCTGAAATGGTGAAGTTTGTGCTAAGGACAAACTGTTAGCTTGTTGGCTGAAATGGTGAAGTTGTGCTAAAGACAAACTGTTAGCTTGTTGGCTAAAATGGTGAAGTTTGTGCTACGGACAAACTGTTAGCTTATTGGCTGAAATGGTGAAGTTTGTGCTAAGGACAATATGCTGCTGCTGTTATGTATGTGGTCAATCATATATGCCATATATGCCATATATGTATGTGGTCAAGTATATATGCCATATACTTGCTACCTGTCCATGTAATAATTTGAAATGCTCAACTGAACTAATAATTTGAAATGCTCAATTGAAATGCTTTGCTAGGTGTCCATGTAATAATTTGACCCTGTGTTAGTGCTGTGCAATGTCCTGATTCACGGCTTAATTATGAGCATGGCTTAATTATTTGTTAACTGAAATTCATGAAATTTGCTCCTACACTTGTTCTCTTTTGTTGCTGTTAGCATGTATATACTTCTGATCCTAGCTGTTAACTGCTTGTGTTAGCTTTTAGTTAGTTCCTATTTTCATTATGAGCATGGCTTAATTATTTGTTAACTGAAATTCATGAAATTTGCCCCTACACTTGTTCTCTTTTGTTGCTGTTAGCATGTATATACTTCTGATCCTAGCTGTTAACTGCTTGTGTTAGCTTTTAATTAGTTCCTATTTTCATTATGAGCATGGCTTAATTATTTGTTAACTGAAATTCATGAAATTTGCCCCTACACTTGTTCTCTTTTGTTGCTGTTAGCATGTATATACTTCTGATCCTAGCTGTTAACTGCTTGTGATGCTGCTATGATATATACTTATATATGGCTACTTACAGCCTTCTATTTTTTGTTGCTGGTCGATGGTTTTGTGCATGTATATACTGCAGTATTAATGCTGCATATATCTCCTGCAGTTTGTTCTCTTGCCTGCTTTAGTTGGCTGCAGATTTTGGTGTCACAATTTTTTTGCCTAAACATGGCCGATGATGCATTTTGTTCACTATTTATTGATTGTGAGCACTAGTACACTGGTCAATGATGATTTTGTTCACTATTTATTTAGTCTGAGCAGTAGCACAATGGTCGATGATGATTTTGTTCACTATTTATTTTTGAGTTACACCCTACCCCTAAATGCTTATCATACTAGTCCTTCATCTTTACCTCGCCGTCCTCGCGGACCTCGACCTCGTCGTCATTGCCCGCCACTGCATGCTGTTATTCTTCTCCTTTTCCCCTTCTTGTTTCTCTCTCACTGATAAATGTGCTACTTCTATGATGATCTATGTACCTATTTACGCTGAGACTTTTGTACTACTGCGATGATATCAGAGTTGAAGTTGTATGCTGAGGCCAATGCTCGATGATGAGTGCGGATTAAGCGAGACGGGTGTGGCAACCTGGACCATATCTTAAGATATTGGATACATGTTGCCACTCGAGTCTAGGACCTTAGAGCGTTGGATGGCCGTTAATTCGGCAACCCGCACTGAGAGCAATTTAATTTGTTTATTTGACAACTTTCTTTCTCGGCAAATGATGAGGTAGGATAGCCATATGTAGACTTCCCAGAGTCGACGTGTCGATGCGATGCGAAGTGAAAATCATAATGATAATGCTATCCTCATTCTGATGCCGACGCATGTTTTTTTTATCAATAATATTTAGTAGATGAATAAACCTAACAAGATTTCGGTTATTATACAGTAATCATTTAAGAGTCTAAAAGAATGGACGAAGGGAATCAAGTAGACAGGAGCCCAACTGCTGAGGTACTTCCCAGCGATAACGAAGAGGAAGAGGCTGATCCCTATGAGGCTGAATCCCCTCCTTTTCCTCCGTGCGGTAAAAGGCAGCGCGCTGAGGGACCCCCGGACCCCGATTACAATCCGAATGATGAGGTATCGGGTCATCGACACCTAGTACGTCAGGAGTTCAATGTTTCATTAAATTGACACATGGTGTCCTATTTCGTAGATTCCTTCACAGCCACGACCACGGCGAAGTAACCGAAAACGGTTGTTCGTGGAAGACGCAGCTGCCATAGTGCCGGCAGACCAAATATCCGCTCCTGAAACGAGCTCTATGCAGAAGGAGAAAAATAAAGGAAAAAGGAAGCGGAACAAGCTAAGTTCTGGCATCCACAGAGTGGATAGGGTCAGCGAAGAAGGGTCGCAAATCGAGCCGCAGGGAATCTTGGCAACCTGGCGCAATGATTGCGGGTGTTTCGTTAGAGAGAAAGGGAAGATCACCTGGTCGAATTGGAAGAAGGTACCCGACACGGAGAAAGATCATTTGTGGAGTCTCATTGAGGCCAAGTACATCTTCCCTGCCGACTCTCTTGAAGCCGCAAAAGCGGCTACTCTAAAGACCATGTCGAAGTGCCTTCGCACGTTCAGGTATAACCTAGACAAGGACTTAATCAAAACTGGTCGAGACCCATTGAAGGAATTTGGGTTTATCCCACCCAATGACTGGAAAGCCTTCGTCAACTCCAGGTCCTCTGAAGAGTTCAAATCGATCAGCAAAATATTCACTGCTCTGAATAAAAAGAACCAGCTGCATCATAACCTAGGGCCTGGTGGCTACAGAGGCAAGATCCCAATATGGAGGAGAAGGGAACGGGAAGCCCGCGAATCGGGAGAAGAGGTTGAGTATGGAGACATGTCTATCCGTACTCGAAACTGGCTCTTCGCACGGCTGAAGAAACTTGCTAACGGGAAGTTGGTGCCAAAGAACTCCCAGGTTAGTGAAGTGGTGCAGAGAGCCAGGGACTTTGCTGCGTCCCACAAAGCAAAGAAGCTAAAGGGAAAGGAAGCAGATAAGCAGCTTACCGTTGCCCTCGGGACCAAGGAACATCATGGTCGCACACGAGGATTCTCTTCCATCGCACGGTGCGTTGTCGAGCCCGAGGACGAGCGTCCCTCTGTGGATCAATCGTTCGAGGAATTTCAGAGGAACATGTTCAGGTTCATCAAGGGGAACCCACACCTGGCGGCACCAATACAAGTTCCTGAATTCACTTTGAGTATCGAGACACCGACACCAACATGTAGCCAAAGCGAACCAAAGGCTCCAAGCAGCGCTGGCTCCACGGCTGCCGATACTCAGAGGTACCCAGTGGATGATATCAAGGAGCCTACACCATGCTCTCTGTTTCTGACAATGGAGAGGAAAGGGAAGAGCCGGCAGTTCAAGGTTGCAGAAGGCACTGCGTATGTTGGTCGCGAGATCAACGCAAAGGAATTGCCAAAAGAGTGTGCCAGGGTGTTTGTCAGCCGGGTCATAGACGATAAATTCCTCAAGGATGAGGTTGACTACCCAGATGAGGAAGAGGGGATTGAGACTCTCGAAGATGCCATCAACAATTTCGTGGCATGGCACAGGAAGGACATTGTTGTACACACCGTGTCTCCATCTCCGCCTCCGCCTCCGCCTCTGCCTCCTATAGCGGACTCTCCAGCTCCGGACGCAGGTCGAGCTGCGGACTCTCTAGCTCCGGACGCAGATCGAGCTGCGGACTCTCCAGCTCCGGACGCAGGTCGAGCTGCGGACTCTCCAGCTCCGGACGCAGGTCGAGCTGCGGAGCCGGAGATGGCTATAGCTTCTCTGGCCCATGAACAAGAGGACACTCGCAATCCTACGCCTCCTTCATCACCGAAAAATGACAAGGAGGCGGAGGGTACCAAGGCTGCGCGTGCTCCTTCACCTCCGCGATCACCGAGAAAGGACAACAAGGCCGAGGGTAGCAAGAGATCGCGCGATCCTTCACCTCCACCACCACCAAAAAATGATAAGGCGACCGAGGGGAAAAAGACAAAGAAGCAACAAAAAGAGAAGCCCTATGATGCTAAGGGGATTGTCCAAGGCAAGCCTATTTGCTTAATTATCCCTAAGAAGACAAGACTTTATAACGATGAGCAACCGGCTAAACCACTTGATCCTGCATGTGCAGCTTTCTTTCGCACCTTGGCCGACAGGACGACGAAGAATGTTACGGTGCAGGCCGTTGAGGCGCCAAAACGTACGATGAAGCCAGGTGTCACGGAAGGGTCTTGGGATTATGAACAAGATGATTTCCCGAAGTACGTGCACGGCATGCCACTCCTTCCAAGGAATAAGCTCAATGACTGTGATTGGGTAATGAATAGATTTCACGAGTGGTACATTGAGGCGTGTTCCGAAGCATTGAGAATATCCCATGTCGCGTTCCTGGGAAGATTTTCAACTCCACTGATTTTGTGATGAACGTGCCTTTTGAGGATATTCATCACATCTATCGTCTCGATCGGATCGACGCGACGATGATAATTCTTTGGTGCTTGTAAGTGCTTCCCATATTTTCATTCTCTATGGAAATGATTACTAAGCATTACTAACGCAATATCTTGTGTAGGATTTGTTCCCACAACGACCAAAAGCATGTTGGGTTCCTCCACCCGCATCTCATATCTGAATCATACCTCACTCCGAAGATCGATGAAAATGCGCCACAATACGCTGGCATGTCTCGAAAAGAACGGCGTAATATAGTCGAGCAAATGACCACAAATGTGAGGGAAGCATGTTCGGTCTATATTGGTAGATGCATGTACGAATGGCGAGACAGACACTGCATCGTGGCCCCTTATAATTTTTCGTACGTTTTCTCAATCACGTCGTCGTTTTCGTTGTTCATTGCTAAACTAGGAGAGTAACATAGATAATTCTTTGTGTAGGAACCACTGGATATGTTTTCTGATATATCCGAAGCAAGGAAGGGTTTGGGTGTTCGACTCCCTCGACTATGACAACAGAAGCTACATGATGTTTATGAAAGTCATAGAGCGGTAAGAACTCGTATCTAAGGGACTTTTGTGAATATTCATGTAGTTATATCGACACTAAAGCTGACTCACCGTCGTTTACTTTTGCAACAGCGGGTACCGGCATTACATTCGTCATTATAACGGCGAGCACCCGGCGAAGTGGGAAAGGCATATGGGATGGCGGTGGAACTATCCGGTACTACAATAGAATGGGCTCTCATTTCTATCACTCTATAGATACTTATGTCAGAGATTGAGCCTAACGGTAACGTCGTTTTTATGGTTACCCAGTGTCGAAAACAGCCTCCGGGCTCCATGCACTGTGGCTACTATGTGCTTGGATGGCTGTCCATGGCGTGCATAACAAGTTTCTACACTTGCCTCGCGAAGACCCTACGAAACACGTAAGTACATTAAATCACGCAATTTGCCCACACACACACACAGACATTTCTTGATGTTCGTTTTCGTCATGTGGGCAGGACACGAAGAAAAAAGGCGTTAGTGGGTATAGCGACTCTGAGCTTTATAGCTTCACATCTAGGATCTGTCGCTTCATTATGCATCATCTTGTCCATCCCGAAGGAGCATATTTTGATCCTACAAGTGATTTGGCACAGCACCTCGACTTATGCATTTGGACAGGACGATCATCTACAAGCCACCACCAGACCGTCATTGAGAAGAATTGGAAGGATGATCTCGCTCAGAGGGACTTGATAGACTATAGTTGGCCGTATGAGAGCGATGATGTTGCTCCATAGCTTATGTACACTATACTTGACATATTTTTGTAATATATATATATATATATATATATGCATGGATGTAACTTGTATTTTGTTGTTATTATTGATTTCGAATGTTGGTTATGTGTTATGTGATGGATATTTGATATGTGATGATGATCTGTGATGAATATTGGTTTGTGAAGGATATTTGAATTATAAATCCTGGGTGTATTTGAATTTCAGCATTTTTTTTTGAATCTGGTGCACAGGACCAGTGGCGGGCACCATGACGTCACCCTAACCGCCACTGATGACTGTATCAACAGAGGCGGACGACGTGACGTCATCGTCCGCCACTGGACTGTGAATAGCTGTGGCGGACTGTGTGACGTTACGGCGTCCGCCTCTGGTGTTTTGAACATCAGTGGTGGACGCGGTGACGTTATAGCGAACGCCACTGATGGTTCCAGCATCAGTGGCGGTAGGTGTGACGTCATTCTTACCGCCATTGATGTGGTGGTTTCGGTGGCGGACTGTATTGCGTCACCGTCCGCCACTGATTCTCTATATCAGTGGCGGACGGTCTGTGCGCCACCGTTCTGGATGGGCTTCCAGTGGCGGATGCTCGGTGGCGCACGCTTTGACCGCCACTGCTGGCGCAATATGCCCGCCACTTAAGGCCCTTTTTGTACTAGTGCGAGCAGCACCCACCGCGCGCCACCAGTACGTATTGCACCAAGCTGATCATGACCTGATCACAGCGACAACCTGCAGCGGTATCATCATCATCGTCATGGAGTGATGCCAAGGCCACCAGTGCTGTTGAGGCGTTCGGTGACGACCTCATCCACTACTGTCTCCATATATATAAGCGCGGAAACCCGATCGAATTCCAGGACCTGGGAAAGAACCAAACGGCGGAGTAGAATCAGCGACGTGACTCTGCTCGTATAGGAGTGCAAGCACGTACCTGGTGTGCAAGTGGTGGCAAGGCTAGATCGACGTCGATGGTCATGCGTGCGGACCTGCCATGCTGCCGTCCTGGCCTTATGCTGTGGCACTTGTACATTCGATGAATTGACTAACACGGTGAGGTCTCATGTTTCATTTTCAACGACAATTGTACCTCATGATATCATTTCAGGCCCTGCATATCTGATATCATTTTGTCCTCTATGGTAGTTACCTCTTCAGTCATTGCTCTTATACCATACTAATGCATATTGTTCATCAATAGTATCAGATATTAGTGTGTAACTTTTCGATATTCTTCAATAAAATCTCTAAATTATGAAGTAACCTTTAGATATTCTCCAATAAAATCTCTTAACAAGAGCAGTGGCGGACAGGATGACGTCAGGCCGACTGCCACTACTCTTGGACACTGCAGTGGCGGTCACCGTGACATCACTTCGTCCGCCACTGCTGCCAAAGGGAGTGGTGGCGGTTGGCATGACGTCATGGTGGCCGCCAATGCTCCTTCCAAGATTAGTGACGGTCGCTGATGTCATTTCGCTTGTCACTGCTACTTGGAGCTGTAGTGGCGAATGCTGACATCATCGTGCCCGCCGCGCTGGCTTATTCCGGATTCAATAATCATGCTATATTTCAAATTTACCCAGGTTTCAGAATTTAAAATCACGTATATTTCAAATATTCATCACATATCAAATATCCATCACAGTAAATATAGCACAACTTGGGACAGTAAATTTATATTTACATTTTAAATTTATTAACCAACCATGCTTCATTTCACGTGAAATACGATAGCCCGGGTTCCTGCTAGTTGTGACTTAGTACTCATGAGCACGTTCAACAGTAGTCAACACAAGGTGAAGAATGAGAGAGACCGTGTCCTGATTTTTTGCTAGATTTTGACCTGTTATTTACAGGCTGATGTGTTTTGCATCTGGTGCATTATGTCGGCTATTGATTAGTTTTTCAGCTCGTACCTTCTTTGGGTTATCCTTCCTCCTGCTCACTTAAAAAAGCGCAGCCTATTTCTGGGTCATTTACCATATTATCCCCTTTATCAGTTTCTAAGAAGTTATCCTCAGATTCCTCATCCAAATCCACCAATTCCATTACCCTCAACAAATTGACTTTCCCCAGTTCACTAAACATCTCCACTCCTTGACTTTCTGCATCACTCCCTCTGAAAAGACTTACCCATGATGAAATGGTCTTGCTCCCCTTGCCTCCTGTGTTGTTGACCTCATTAGTTTCTAAGCTTCCTTTCTGGTTTGACTTTTGCTCTGGGGTTTTATGGTCAATGTCCATACTCTCCTGGCCATTACCTTCCTCAGCAGCTCCATCTCCTTCCCCTCCAAAGGTATCATCATTGGTGGGGTCTAAGCTTCCCTCTTCCTGGATGTAGTCTCCTTCTACCTTGTACTTGAGGAGATACAGTTTCTTGTCCATCTCCATGAGTCTCTCTTTTGGAATTTTGGTAGGGTCTCTCACAGCCACTTTAATTCTTATCATGCTAAAGAAACTGGAGAAAAGAGAATTCCAGTCCACATCCACCAACTTGCCTAGGGTACCTGCTACTTGCTTCACTGTTTCCCAATCACTCCACTCGGGAGGGATCCCTCTAACCTGGACCCATGCCTCCTCCAAGACACTATATGGTTCTATCTCTCCATCCCATTCCTTTAGTGATGCCAGGATTCCATCATCTTTGTTTAAGTAGAAATATGTGACATCTGAGTATGTAAGCTCTACAATCTTCTTGTGTGGTGGAAACCTTGTCAAGCATCTGTACTTATCTAGTGGTTTCAACTGCCATTGCCAGTCCTTGTCAAAGATGTTCTTGAGCTTTTTAATAATCTCATCTGGACTCATATCTCCTTCCTCCATTGTCAGAACTGCATAGTTCTCAAACTGTACCCAATGGCTGACTCTGTTTGGCCTGGGAGTCGCATCAACATGGAAAAAACCCAAACCCTTGTTGGCACTGCCCAGGCTCTGTGCCGGTTGGATTGGTTTTTTCCATTCAGGGCAATTCACCCCAAGATGTTCCTTTTTCCTGCAGATGAAGCATAACTTGGCCTTCTTGCAGTCAGTGCTGAAGTGCCCAGCTACACCACAATTGTTGCATGTGACTCCTTTTCGTGTTGACACTTGTCCTATCACTGCCGATGCCGACGCAGATGCAGACGTAGACGCAGATGTGCCCCCCTGTTCTGTCTTCCCCTCTGGCTTCTTACCCTTACTTTGATCTGAAGCCACATTCCTCTGCTGATTGCCTCTGGGTCTGATCGGCTGGTACTGAGGCCTCGGACGAGAAGGTCAAGGACCATGCTGATTATAGAAGTTTGGCGGAGGCGGACCTGGCTGGAAGAATTGCGGCGGCGGACCCTGCATATGCAGCGGTGCCTCCATCGCCGGCTGGAAGAAAGGAGGCTGGAACTGATTCTGGTACCAGTTCGGTCCCCAGTTCTTCCAACCCTCCACTTCCTAGTGTCTTCCCACGTCTTCTGATGCGTTCGTTGGTTCTTGAATGCGAATTCCAGAATGGAGTTCAGCGATCTGAAATTTGAAATTCTGTTGGGTTTTTTTATTGCGGTCTTTATCTAATCCATGGTCCTCTTTTGCGTTGCTGCTTTCTTGCAGGTATCTTAGATCTATTATATATACTAGCAAATTGCCCATGCGTTGCTACGGAAACAATATTATGCAGATTTGAAACAAATTTAGTTCATGCATCTCACAATCACTACCTCTAAATGATTTTTTGACATGGAATGAAACAAATTTTGACCATCCCTTCTGGCATATGTTGCCCTACATCGTAAAAATTTAATTAACTCTAATATACATAAATACATTACTTATTGTCAATGGCTTCAAAATAGAACTCATCTAGTAGATCTAATAGATAAATAAATAAAAGTAAGGTCACAAACGTGTAAAAAAAGTTAATTGCATTTATCATAAGAAGCAAGCATAATTTGTACTGACTGAAGCAAGTGCAAGAGTTCTAAATGGACTCATCTGATGAGCTATACATAGGAATCTCCATGGCGATAGACTCCTTATGTAAGGTTTTGTGTCGCAACACACGACGTGCTTTCTCACGATCTCTCCTTGCTTGCTTTTGCTCGGGAGTCATATTATGCACCCTCCGACGTTCTTTTCTTGCTTCAACGTACTCCTGACTTACGGTCTTGTGTCGCAACGCTTCTTGCAAATACTGACGATGAAATCTGTATTTCTTCTCCTCATGTGTCTTGCATAGCGCACTCTCTCCCTCCTGCGTTTTGCTTCCTTCTTCTCATCTAAGGATATTCTCCATGACAATGTCTTAGCAGGGAAAGTAGGGTTATCCGATGATTTCTCATTGAAGTCAATCGTGCATTTATGTCCAGCGACGTCTCCAGCTTGTGGTCTGGCGCAACCTTAAAAAAATCATCATTGTTAATTCTATTGCCAAAACGATGCCAACTTTTATTCACTGAACACGTCTTTGTTTTCTTAATACATGCCATGATAATATCTTGATCAATTTTTCCTGTCGCATGTATTCGATCTATATTTTAATATGGGTCCATTATCATATATCTTGATTGTTGTGATGCCTGTAAATGCTAATATTTTAGTAAGGGTGGCACAATCACTATTGGTGATAAAATTGACTGGAATTATACAACATGATGCATGTGATATGCCAGAATGAAGACCTGCATCTAATAATAAGGGATCACAAGCCACATGAGGCAATTTAAGAAATTGGGAGACTATATAATCTGCCCTATCCCATAACTGTCATTGCATTTGTATCCTTACATTAACTGTATGACATAACCAAAGGATGGATAGTAACCGATAATATATGTGCTACCCCCTACTTAAAATGTTAAGATCCCATTATTATCATATGACTTTATTAGGTTGTCCTCATTAGCTCTCTAGTTCTGAAATGAATTCTACTTTTAGCATGATCTATATTTTTCTTGTTGAATGCAAGGTTATTATCTATGTATCTAAAAATGCCATATTTGTACATACGTGACCACCTTTTGACACCGTAGGGGGCGTCAATTCAGCTTTCTTTCTTTGGTATGCTTCACGACGTTTCTTGTTTCTCTCATCTCTTTGTTGCTTAGTCATCTTTGCATGCCGGTTTCTCTCCCTTCGCCTCTTACATTCTTTAGGATCCAGGGGTTGTGGCTCTGCGCGTAATGTTATATGACTACCTACAATATTTGACACCATTTGAAAAATGTATAAATATGTATTCAAGTATGGAGGATATATAATAGATACAATGTAAGAATAGTTACCTGCATTTGTGGTGCTTGATAGCTTGGCGAATTGAGTGCAACCCTCGATCATTTTCAGAGGTGCCATCTATGAGAGAAGTCGCCAATGGTAATTAATATATATTATGCTTAGATATTAAAAATATTGTCTTACACTAAAACAGGAATAAATACACTACTTTATGTATCCAATCAGAAAAAAGATTAGCTATAATGATCAAGATATATAAATGCACTACCCTTCTGTAACAGCTGAAAAAAATGGTACGATCAATGTAATATCCCAGCCCCTAGAACCACAAATATTGTAATCAGGGGATGTAATTTGCTTCAATATTAATGGAATTCCCTTTTCGCAAAAAAAAAATATTTTTGAGAATATGACAAACTGCATGGACCTTTCCACTGAGAAGGTTGTTCGCAAACAGGTAGATACATCCCGACTTTGCATGATATGGATAAGGTCTAAGCTAAACTACCATAGAAGTCAAGCAACTTATATATATACAAATAAAGAGATTCAAAATTAATGGGAAGAAGCAACTTTATAAAGCTCAATCAGCACAAGGAATCAATAAACAAATCGCCACTGCCATGGAGCCCGACCCTCATCGGCAGTCACAAAATACAATAGCTCAGCTGCATCGATCTCACCAGGACGGGACGGGTTTTCAGGAGGAAGAACCCCAAGTCGCCAACACGCCGTTGGCTCCCATAGCTAGGACCTCAGCCTCGCTGCAGTCCGGCCCCCATCAGCAGCCCCAGGTACGTGTCCGAGATGTATACATGTCGTCGGTTTGGCATGCGTTGAACTGCAGGCCGAGCTTGCGTCGACGATCTCCCTATAGTTTGCTTGAGGACCGGCGGTCGGAAACACCGGCGTAGGGACCCTAGCTAGCCCCTGCCGTCAAAGGTGAGCCTTTCGGCGTCCGTTTGTCGCGTCGGTTTCTAGGGTTGCTCGCAGCTCGTCACCGTTCCTCGCCAATGAGGCTCTTGCTCTGCTGAGTTTTCTGGAACGGGGATAGAGGAGGAAATCATGGTCCTAGCAGAGTCCTGTGCGGCAAAAGAATTGTAGTCGAGTCGGAGAGGAATAGCAGTGCGGAGCCACGGATTGCATCGCAAAATTGTCAGAGGCAGAGGGACGATGGCAGACCCAGGGCGGACTCAATTAAACGGAGTCGGGCTCGGCTCGGCAGACCGAAGACGAAAACAATGATCTGACGATCCGGCAAACCCAAGACATGTCACATAGTAGAGACTTATTAAGTAGTAGAGATAATTGACCATCAAACAGAGCCACCACGTTCGCTCTAAAATACTAGAAATTCCCACGTTAATCCGAGAAAATAAGAAGAGAAAATTACCCACTACTGCTATTATGAAACAATTAGTCATAAAACCCCCTACAAATATTTATAAAAAAGCTAAATTCGAAATAATAAAAAATAGCCAAAAATGACATCGCACATATTTCTAAATTACCCACCATGCCATTTTGAGTAAAAAAACTAAATTCGGAATAATTAAAAATAAACAAAACTACCGTTCACATCTATTTCTAAATTACCCACCTTGCGATTATGAGTAAAAAAATAACTAAATTCGGAATAATACAAATAGCCAAAAATACTCCTCACACCTATCAAAAAATTACCCACCATGCCATTATGAGTTCAAAAATAAATTTGGAATAATAAAAAATAGCCAAAAATACCCCTAATTCCTATTTCTAATTTACCCACTATACCAATATGAGTCAAAAATAGCTCAATTTGGAATAATAAAAATAGCAAAAAAAATACACCTAATCCTATTTCTAGATTACTCACTTTTTCAAATTTAGATTAATAAATAAATCTTTAATATTCTAAACACAAGTGAAAAAATAAATTCAAATGAAAGTGAATATATTTTCTCTTCAAATTGTTAGGAAATACACCTTAGAAAACCACTTGAAAATATAAATAATATAATAAATTTAACCATAGCTAAAACTTTACAGCATGCAACTTTCATTAGAATCCAAAGTCTTCCTTCACCGAGATATAATTTAGATGAAACATGAGTTGCAATGCATTATTTTCTAAATGTGTAATGCCATAAAGGTTAAAAACTATCAATATTTATCTTTAGTAAGTAAATAGGTAATAAACATGTGTATGCGTGTCTATAAAAAAAGGAAACAAAGAAAAATACTTGACAAAGTGTAAAGATCACTTTTAAGGTGACAATATTATAGAACTTTAAGATATACACTCATAACTTTTGAAAAATAATCCTAATATATAAACATATATGATGGTTAATGTTTGGATGACCTTAAGAAACCATGCATGTAAGCACGATCCATCTGCTTACATAGTACCACGATAATCGTTAGCAGCGCTAAGTAGACCTCTTTAGTGTAAAGTCATAGATCTACGAGAAGCATATATAGTTCAGTCTTCAAGGGAACCTAGGTATGCATAACTGAGAGTGACATGGGCCTGGCTTGATCAAGACTGAGCTATTGAGCCATAGCTACTATATGCTATAACCCATATCTGCACTTGAGCGCTGTGATTAGGGCTGGACGAAAAGCTCGCAGCTTGCAAGCTGGCTCAGCTCGCACCTAGCTCGGCTCGGCTCGGCTCGGCTCGAAAGCAAATGTTAACAAGCCAAGCTAAAGATCTAGCTCGTCTGGTTAACAAGCTAGCTCGAGCCAGCTCGTGAGCTGCTCGTGAGCCAAATGAGCTGAGAAAGATCTAGTTCTAAGTCCTATTTTCAATAATCTTAGTTCTCAAGACTATTGTGTGAATGTTCCAGATACTAAAGTGCGACGTTAATTTCTATTTGTAGCATAACTATGATTATTTGCATCTTAATCAACAAAAATTTAGACATAACATCTATAATTTTACACTGATCATCTACAATGCCCAGCTCGTTGAGCCAAACAAGCTGGCTCGCAAGCTTAATGAGCCAAGCCAAGCTAAGTTTTCAGCTCGCTTCGATAACAAGCCAAGCCAAGCTAGCTCGTTAGACAAACAAGGTAGACCAAGCCAAGCCAAGCCAAGCTCGGCTCGCTCGACGTCCAGCCCTAGCTGTGATTGATGTTTGAACATAAAACATCATGTGACAATGCAATTAACAAAGTATATCTTAATGGTGATATGAGGAGACAAGTTAGATGTCGTGGTGGATGGATCATATTATACAGCATGGAACAAGTGTTTATCATTCACTTATGTGTTTCACATCGACAGAAACAAAAGACAAGACTATCAAATTGAATATTTAAATAATTATAAAAAGCTCAAAATATTCAGTCAAGGTCTCCTGTAGCAAACATGCATTGTTGCAAAGAGCTTTAAAGTGCAAGAGACGAGATATGTGAATCAAAGTTAAGAATTACATCATTACAGGCCAATGTAAGAAAATTAATAGGTATTGTCTATTTCTTAAAAGTATATTGCATAACTTTTATTAGTGTTCTGTCTATATTTCGTTGAAATCATGTTATGTGTCCTATTTTTTTTAAAAACAAAAAATAAAATAGAAGCATGTCCAAGATGAAAGAATGCTGATAGAAGAACAATTGATCAGAATAAGTAGAGGGAGCATGATGAAGCAAATTATGAAAAAAATTGGAGTTCTGTATTATTAAAATTGCATAGAAAAGCATCAATTTTGTTCAATTTACTTGGTTTAATAAAAGATACATATATCTTACGATTGAGTTCATATCATATCTATTATTTTATATTGTTCCCATGATTCATCTTTTATTCTAGCCCTTGCATAGAAAAGCATTAATTTTGTTCAATTTACTTGGTTTAATAAAAGATACATATATGTTACGATTGAGTTCATATCAAGCCAGTTACCACAATGATGACCTTTACATGTATGGTACCTATAAATAGGTTATTTCAATATGACATTCAAAGAAATGATGACTCATCACACACTCAAATTGACAGAGTCGGTGAGCAATTTCTCCAATCAATTTTAACTATGTTGGAAATGTATTACTATAAAATAATAATAATAATAATAATAATAATAATAAATCATGTTCAAACACCTATAATATAATAATAATTTAAATAGTTTAATAAATCTAGCCGCGCAAATGCGCGGGCCGCCATCCCAGTTTGTACTGGTTCGCGTAGACATTGAATGATCAGACGCCTAACCAGGCCGAGCAGTAGGTGCGAAAATTTTGAGCATTAGTTGTTCATGCGTCTTCTGAATTCCTCTTATCAATTTCACATGAACTTACTGCATAGATCCAGGAGAAGAGCAACAGGATTCGGGACACCAAGAGCAGGAGAAGAGCAGCAGGAGTAAGAAAAAAGAACTGATTTCTGATTCCATTTATTGATCTGGTGACGTATCTCTTGGGTTCTTGCATCACTGATCTGGAATGAACTTGCAGATTTTGCAAGATGCATGAAGTGAGGGTTGCCACCAGATTTCGTGGGTTGTTCTCCAAACTCTGTTAATACGGTGACTATTTTTATTCTTAGGTCAGAGTTCTTTGGTTCTGTTGTATCTAATGCATGGTTCGTTCGTCACAATATGCTGCAATGTTTCAGTATCGAAATTGTTATTTGTGTTGCACTACGAGTTCCCTTGTTACCTGGTTCTGAAGTACAATTCACGTTCAGAACATAAAACAGTATTTATATTGTTCTAATATAATTTTTATTATTTGCCAATTCCCTTAACCTGTGTCTCGATGACATAGTGAGAATGATAGTCACCTAATGCTGGTCAAAACCTTTCATGCTTAATTCAGTAACTAATAAAAAGGTAATTAAGTTTCAAGTGACTTTGCGTATTTTTCTTAGAAGTTACAGAATTACTATCGATCCATGTTTGTTCTATCTGCTTGGATCTTACTAAAGACTGAAAAAAAATGCACACTTCACATTATGTTTTTCTTTGATATCAATATGCCACACAGGTTAGGTAAGATTCAAGATTCCAGTGAAATCTTAGCATTGTTGTTGATCATTTGAAAAGAGAATCTTACTTTTCAAATTTCAGTAGCTTATCTAGTGTTCAAGATAATATCTAGAATATCATATTTAACATCTTTGTACAATGCCTGATTACTGGTTCAGTTATATGAAAAAAAAAGAAATTCAAGGCTAATACATTATGGAAGTATCTTTGTGCTGTCGCTTATAGGCAATGTCAAATATCCTTTACTTACTATGCTATGTAGATTTATTGATATTGAAATCATTGAAGAGTACTCTAATACTTTAATGAGAAAAAGTACTTAGCATATAGATGTAATGTTACTTTCCACATGGATGGCGGATTTCAATTTTGCAGCAAATTTTGTGTTTTCAGCAAATCTTGTTCTGTTTTATACTCCCTAGATGATTATTCACCTCATATATCTTTGATGATGTCCACCGTTTTAATCTTCTGTTTGATGTGCTCAAAATTTTCTTGTCCACTGTCGGTCGGACTCTCAATTTTTGCTTTTCTACTGTTAACTTCATATGCATGTCCACTGGTAACTTAGGTTGGAGAAAATGTATATGCATAGGTTTCCACTAAGAAGATTGGACTCAATTTTCTTGTGTACAATCAGTTTCAGATGCATTTTTAGTTGTCTCCGCAGAAACCTGCTGATGTGCTAAGTACTAAATGCATCTTACAGGCCCTTGAGAGGAGAAGAAGTCGACTCGAGGATGCTGCAGCCCTGCACCAGACCCAGTGAACCGAAGATCCAACAACTCCAGTACAAGTAGAGCAAAATCTTCCTCAAAGCATACCACAAACTCGTGAAACACTGGTTGTTGTTGCCTGTGGTCCTGGGTCAACTCAGGGCCCGTTCGTTTGCACGGGGAAAGGCCGGGATCACAGCGCCATCCCCGTGGATCAGCCTGGCGAGAATTGTACCCCGGCCCATCGTGGAATGAGCGTTCGGTTACACTTCGTCAGGAACCGGCCCCGGCCCAACTCGACCCATTCCCCCCCATTTGGCCCGGGATTCCAGCCACTAGTCCCGAGTCGTGGAACGAGTCCCTGTTTGAGGCAGCGGCGACGCGACAGCGCAAGGGCGAGTGGGCGGCGGCGCGACGGCGCATGAGCTCGGCGGCGCGGCTCGGCCGTGACGACGACAACGACACGGCCCCCTCCCCTCCGGCGCCGATCTGATCCGACCGCCTTCTCACCGGTAACGCGCGACTCTCTCCCCTCTTCCCTCGCTTGTTTCCTTCAATCTTGAGGTCGTGATTCCTGCTTCTTCCTTTAGCTCTGTTGGATCGTCTCTATATTGGTGTGAGGCGCACGACGGCGTCGTACTCCGTCGCGCACGAGGCCAGGCAGTCCCGCCGTGCAACTAGTTTGATTCTTAGGTTCTGAGTCCTGCAACTAGTTCGATTCTTGGATCTGAGTTGTGCAACTAGTTCGATTAGGTTCACTGCGGCTCAGCTTCCAGTTTAGTTTGATTCTTAAATTAACTTGAACACCACCCCAGGCTTCACGATGGTTGGCTGGCACAGTCCATAGCTCAGGAGTTCCCCTGACATCAAAGTCAGGTTAACGCCTCAGGAGTAGAATTGGTTATGGTGGTTGTCATTTTTTTTTTTGCCTGATCCTTGACACAATTGGTTATGCATTATCCTAGGCATGGCGGCCGGCTGCGCAGCCGGTGGTGAGAACGCGGGATTAGTTTAATGCAAATGATCTTGTTTGGTTGGAAGATCTCAGAGTTTGTGGACTTCGTCTGGTGCATGGCCTGCAGGGGAAAAGCTAGCAGTTCATGTTTATATGAATAGTTCATCTTTCTTGATAACTTGTGTAGTCATTCAGCGGTGTCATCTATGCTCATATATCACCGTAAGGATAGAATTGCTTCCTACACATTTTTCATATAAGATTACTAATTTTGCACTTTATGAGACTGATTGCACTTGATTCATTATCTTAGTATGAAACTGCACTTATAGCTGAGAATAAAAAATTTACTCTTTCAGTAGTTGTTCCAAAAATCAACTCCATATATGCCATGTTACGTACAAATGGAGCTTTTCTTTGATTGTTGAATATTTGTGCCCTTTCTGTTGTACACTCAAAAAGGCTGGCAAGATTTATGTGATTTTCTTTTAAATATGTACTGCTTTGAAACAAGCATAGGCATATGGCTGTCGTAAATTCACCACTAAATCTGAGACTTCTTTGCATTAAACTATATCTGAGACTTCTTTGTATTAAGCTTTTGAGGTATTAAACTATATCTGGTGTGTTTGTAGATTGGCCTTTTGCATTTCCTGCAGCTATATCTGATATTCCGTTGAATTCTTGGATATATGAGTGTGTTTTTCCTTTAGCTCACAGTTGATCCATCATGCATGCATTTTTTCCTTTAGCTCTCAGATGTCTTGTGCTTGCTGCTTGTCTCTGTTATGCAGGATGCTGACCTTTTTTTTATTGGCATGTTACATGTTTAAGGTCTCCGACGGCTGGGTGTCCTCATGGTGGGATGGTCAAGGTTTTTGGCAACTGATAACGAAGATGAAGAAACAGGCTGGTGAAGATGATGGAAGCATTGAACACGCTCTTCTCTGAATATTACTGAATGCTGATGCTCTAGTTCTCTGAATATTACTGCATGTTGATATGCACATGTTGTCACTAAGAATCGGATTTAAGTTCTCTAGATTTTTGGATACATGTACGATGATCATTTGAATATTATTGTACTATGCAGTTTGCATCAGCTTTATGGGATAGCTTTTTGGTTTTTTGTACGATTGCTCACATGTATATCTGCATTCCTTTTCATTGTATGTGCAGTTGCCATCTGGTTGCATCAGTTTATATGCAATTAATAGTATGCCAGCATCTATAAGTTCCTTTTCACTCGGCAATGGCAATGGTGCTCTGTACGTGCAGTTTGCATAAGGTTGACAATATGTTTGTGCATGTGAGTGATAGCATAGATTGGGCATGTAAATTAGAATCCCTGTCTACCGTTATTCCCTGCCTGCCGAATGCACTTTTTGTGCTAACAGGGATTACTTAGCTGAGGGGATTAAGTGATCGCCGGGTTTGAGTGACACACAGGGAATCACTTGATCCCTGCGAGGAACGAATTAACCTGGGGAAGCAATCCCACGTAACCGAACGAGGCCTCAAGTTGTTGCAAACCCTACAACTTCGTCGTCCGAGGGCAAGCTTAAGGCATCTTCCTCTCCACCTGAGTGCTCCTTGCAGACAGCTCCGTTGAAACCAAATGATCCAGCTGTCGCTGAGCTGACTGGTTCAATTGAGCAGATTGAAAAGATTGTGAGTCGAAACCTATAAAGAAAGCTCCAAAGGCTGCTCATCAGCCTTCCAAGATGACTGCCCAGAGACGCACCCTGATGTCCATGTGATGCGCTGAGCCCTTCTCTTGGCAGCATGGTTCTCTCCTTCCTGCAGGTTTGGGGCTTCCTGGTTCTCTACTTGAGGACCATGGGGTACGGGTGGTTTCTAGCGCTCTGCTTGAGGGCCTACGATCATCAGTTATTGAAAGCTTACTGCAAAAGGCCTTCACTTGTGTTTGTGTATAGCTTATCTAGCAGAACATTAACCAGTGTCATTAGTAAGACGTTTTGAATCTTTGAGATACAGTAACTGAATAGATGCAAGATGGCGATACAGTTTTGAGTTGTAACAGTTTGAATACTTCCATCGTAGAGTGACATAGTATCTTGTTAGCATTTCCCAGTTTCAAAACTTGCGGTTGGATCAATGTTCTTGGCATTATGGCTGTGTGCCTTGTTTCTTACTCCAGATTTACAGCCATTTTACGGTGCTCTCTTGATCTGTGTTTGTGTCAGCTGTTGTCCACTTGTCTTACAGAGATGCACGCTATGCTGTGTTTGCAAGATTAGTGTCAATGTGATTGATAGTGTGATCAGATTGATTGTGACTTAATCCTAGTCGCGCAAGAGGTACCTCGACGCCATTCTAATGGAGAAAGGGTACTCTGCTAACTTTTCATGGATGAGCATAAACTTCATATAGATACAGAAATCAGAAAAGTGGTGCAGCGGCTTCTTTGGTTCATGTGGAATTCCAGAGACAGGGTACTCTGCTCTGCCTTGATTTACATCAGGAAAAGGGAAGAAGGAAAGACAGCGAAGTTGTAATCTAAGATCTACTTTAATGCACATGCACAGTTGAACAATTCCCACGATCGAGCGAGAAAAGGAGGAGGTCCGGAGGAATTTCCTTTACTAGTTTGCTTACAGAATGGATACGAAAATCTTATTGGCTCGTGAGAACCAATAGCAAATTTCCAATCCGTGAACAAGCGGTAAGAGGGATGCCGATTTGAGGAAAACATTAGCCAACATGTGAACTGATGGCACCATCAGCGTGTCTCAACGTAATCTTTGCACTCACTTATTACCGCAAACACAATAGGCAGATTGAAACAACAACAGGAAAAAACCAGAAAGATGAAGTAAGTAGTCTTTCGCTCTGCCCGGCACTCCGGTACTACTACACCCCAGCTTCTGAGAGGCACCTCGATCCGCCGACGATGCTACCAGTGATAAGAAGGCATCACCCAAGGACCTTCAGACAGGAGATGAGCGTCACGAAATGAATGAATGAATGAATGGATGGATGTATGACGTGCGGTACAAACAACGGAGGCAGCAAAAAAAGGGGAGGAAAAGTGCTTACATTGGTGCGCCCGGTGTAGAGCCGCAGGAAGGACCCATGCGTGCAGCAGGCGCGAGGATGGAAACTCTCCCTCCGGGACGTTGTGACCGGCAGGCGGCGCAAAGGAGTCGCATCGGCCGGTCACCTTCTTCTCCAGGACATCAAGCGCCACAAGCTTTGCCCCCTCCCACATGAAGACGACGTTGGGCTTGTGTGGATGAACTCCGGCCAAGGCCATGACGGGGGCACTGCTGGGCCAAATGGCGGAGATGGCAACCTGAAAGTGGGGCACCCAGCTGCTAGCGTCCGATAGGATCCACATGCTGATGGTGGTGTCGACACCACCATCAGCATGATCGTGAAGCATGCAGAAGCATAGCTTCCCTCCACTGGACCGGACGCAGCGAGTCTTGTCGAGGTCTTCTCGCAGCACTACCATGGCATTGCGGCCGCTGGACAGCTGGGCAGCTTCCGGGACGCGGACGAAGCTGAGGTCTAGTGTCTCGGCGAACGGGTCGCAATAGAGCAGGCCGTAGGACAGGTCAACCCACCATAGCTTGCCGCCGTGGGCCACCACGCCTGATACGCCCAGGCGAAGTCGTCCGGACGGTCCTCTGGTCGGCGAAGATTCGTCACGGTCCAGTTGGTAGTCCAGGCAATGTGGCGGAGCAGGGTCGCCGTCTTGGCACCGCCGGAGGTGGCCAGCAGGGGCACGGGGTGCAGCTCGGCGACGACGACGTCGCCGCTGCCGGTGGCGTCGCGGAGCACGCCGACCCTCCCGGGATGGTCGAGCGAGTAGAGGCAGTCGTCCACGTCCGGAAGTTCGGACGCCGTGCCCCGCACCGCGTCGCACAGATAGAAGCGCGGCCAGTTGAGGTAGGGCGACGGATCGCGGTCGGCGCGGTGGCTGGCGCAGAGGAGAAGCGCGCCGGATGCGTCGACGGCGGCGGCCACGTACGGATAGCGGCGGCTCGATGGAGCGGGGTCGGACAGGACGGCGTGGTGGCGCTTCGGGGGCCCGTCCTGCCCGCACCGCGGGGTGATCCGGCGGTTGGAGTAGAGGAACGAGACGCCGGGCGGCTTGACGACGGACACGGCGACGTCCATCAACTCGCCGGTGATCATGTCCGGCGAGTCCAGGACGCGCGGGACGGCGCAGAGCAGGACCCACGGCTGCTGCTCCTCGGTCGGGGCCCGCGGCAGGGAGGTGCTCAGGTGCAGGTGCGCGCCGTCACCGGAGAAGCCGACGCGTCGCCGGAGAAGAGCAGGGAGGGGGTCGGAGGGGGCAGCGCGCAGAGCAGCACCCACCCCTGCTCCTCCTTGGTCGCGGCCGCCGCTGGCCACGAGGTGGACGCCGACGGCGCCAGAGCGCGCGGCGCGAGCGGACAGATGGCGCTCACGGGCGAAATGGTGCGGAGGATCCCCCGCGGCTGCTTGTCCTTCGTCGGCGAGTTGGAGTCTGGCGGCGGCAGAGCACGCGGCGCGAGGACGGGGGCGAGCGCAGAGATGTCGGCGCGGAGGAGCTCCCGCCTCTGCATCTCCTTCGTCGGGGCCGCGCGCCGCGAGGGCGAGGTGGACGACGACAGCGGTGCGAGCGGAGAGAGGTCGCTCACCGGCGAATCGGCGCGGAGGAGCTCCCGCCGCCGCATCTCCTTCGTGGCGGACTCCGACGGCGCGATGTCGCGGTGGAGCGGCGCGGCGCATAGCGGCTTCTTCTCCGTCGTCGCGGCCGTGCGCCGCGAGGGCGAGGTGGACGCCGAAGGAGCACGCGGCGCGAGCACGGGGGCGAGGGGCGGACGCCGACGAAGCCACGACGGGTGGCTGGACGCCGAGCAGCTCCCACAGCTCCTCCTCCCCCTCCATTGCGGACGCGGGACGCGAGGTCGATGCCATCGCCGGCAGAAGAGAGTGCTCGAGGCAGGGGCGCTTTGAGGCGGTGGCGGTGGCGCTGCGGCGGGGGGTTTGTGGTGGTGATGCCAGAATTTAGGGAGTGGGGATTTTGGGGAAAAAACGTTTGCAATCGCGGCGCGGTGCGATTGGCAAAGGGCAGGTAACGAGGTTGTTACGGACCCAGCTAGCTGGCAAATCCGTTGGGCCCGGCTCCCGTCCCGAGGCGCCCGCCACCTCGGTCTGCTTGTCACGCACGCCGCCTCTGCTCCTCACCGGCGGAGACCTCTCTGGCGCAAGGCGGCGCCACGCCTTCGACGAGCCAAGAACGACGTACGGCATCCGTCCCATGTCGGCTTCGGTGCTTGCCCGCGCGCCGCCTCCTAGCACGCCACCAACTGGTTGGTCCTAGCACATGGACGCGCGTGTACGTCCGCGTTCAACTTGGTGAAGGCCTGCCGTCATCGACAACAACAGCCTGCGAGTTCTGACGTTCCACGACCTCAAGGCATGCTTCCATTACCTGGCGGCGCTAGCTGCTTCAGATACGCGTGGGAGCTGCTCAACGTGGTGAATCAACTCCAATCAACTCCTAACTGAACCCAATTCGGTTCCAACAAAAATATGAACCAAAAATCAATTGTTGAAACAAATGACAAACCAAACTATGTGAAGCAATTAAAAATTTTCAATAACACCTCGACGTGACTAAAAATTCACATGAAAGTACTTCAGAAAACACAATTTTCCAAATTCTGGAAGTTCTCCTAAAAATTCAGAGAAGGTCCCTCCAATCCCTGTTCTTTGAAATTTTATTCAAATTATGTCGCTCCAATATACACGGACCCAAAAGCAAAGTTGGAGCTGGATGCCTGCTCTATCCCCGCAGAAGCTTTGGGAATTTTTTGGAGGACTGGAATTGCTCTGTTTAATTCAGCAAATTGGCTGATTTATTTCGGCGAAATTGCGAAGGAGCTCCCCAGGCCCGCTCGTCAGTGACTTCGGCCCCACTCCTTCCCGTTGGCCCTCGCCAGCAGTCGCCTGCCGACTACGGGTGCGGCTCCACTCCCCCTCCCATCGGGGACGCCGCACCTATAAAGCCCACCCACCTTCCGGTTCCCGAACCCTAACCCTAACACCCCTCTCCCGCCGCTAGGGGTGAAAACGGGACGGATAATATCCGACCGACTGACTGCCGAATCCGAAAAAATTAATATAGGCAAATACAGGATGCATAAATAATTATCCGGTGCTATCCGTGCCAGAATCCGAGTCCGAAAAATAATAGCGGGATAGGATATGGGATGAGAGGTATCCGTCCCGAATCTGAATATCACGTGACCTGATAAAGTTTATAACTATTATAGACCAAACAATATGGTGCAAAATCGAGAGATTAGCTTAAATAAGGGTTAAAATGATCTTGATCATGTATATCAATGGTTAGTATGTCTCTTCTTGCTGTAATTGCTTCTGTCTTTTGATTTTCATCTTTACAAACTAATGATGATATCCGTGTCTGGCTCCGAATCCGAACAAAGAACATGGGATAGGGTATGGGATGTAAAAATAATTATCCGGTGGTATCCGCTCCGAGTCCGAATCCGAGTGAAAAAATATAGGATAGGATACGAGACGAGCACTATCCGCCCGTATCTGATCCGTTTTCACCCCTACCCGCCGCCTTTTTCCTCCCGCCATTGCCGGGGAAGCCAAGCTCGCAGCTGCTGTGACTACTCCCCGGTGCAGTGTCGCCATGTAGTCCTGAGGCTAGATCCACGGTCGCCGTCACTCCCTCGCGTCGTGAGCTCGCGTGCTGAGTCTGGCCAATCGGGCTGTCGCTGCTCGATTTGCCATCTCCGGTGAGCCTCGCCTCCATTTCGTTGTGCCACGTTTTGCTGCATGCACTTGTGCGCCTCCCTCACCCTCCTTTTCCCCTCTACCATAGCCTACCCCGCCGGTATTTGACTTTTACCCCGTCGACGAGGAATTTTTTTTATAATTTAAACTTTTTTAATTAATATTTTAAATATAGTCTGCATGAATCTATATTTTCAAAATCTAGACCGTTTGGCCACGCTAGATCAATTGGCGTGACTAAAACTACGGTCATGCCAAGTTGACCGGCGTGACTAGTTCCACATCGCCACGTCGGATAAAGAAGAACCAGACCAATTTAGCAGTCGCGCCGAGTTGTTTGGCGTGACTGAAAGACCAGTCACACCAGCTGAGTCAGCGTGACTCGCCAAGCACTTAGCCACACCGCACGAGGAAACTGTTATAACAGTAATACTTGATGGAGGAGGAAAGGAAGTTCTAGGAGAACCTATCCTAGTCCTACTCCATCTGTGGGCAATTTACCAAAGGACTCTCTCTCTTAGTAGGAAAGGAGACCCCCCACCCTGAGTATAAATAGTGGAGCACCCTATGATGTAATTGCACAAGTTTATTCAGAATAATAAAGAGAAGGCTCCACCCTATATTGTGTCTCGCCTCTTGTCTACTTTTGTGTGTTGTTTTCCCCCGCCGACAGCGTGTTACAACACGTTATCAGCACGCTCTACGGAGCTAGTAGAGGCGCGCCGAAGTCGTCAAAGAGAAGAGGAGTCGGCGAGTTCTTCAACTCGTCGCCTCGGGAAGCGTGCCAGCCTCAGGAATCGAGCCGCCTCGATTTCCGAGCTCGACGACATCGACATCCGTGCCAACACGAAGCTGTTGACGGGGAATGACGGGGAATGACTACACGGTTAAGTCCTTAGTCTATCCTACGCGATGGTCTAGTGGATGATATACATGTGCTTGAAGCATCTTGAACCTAAGGTATCTAGTAGATTGAAACCTTTTCTGATCGTGTGGACTCGTTGCAGTCACAGATCTTGACCCCTTTGCATACGGCCTCAGTTTTTCTAAACTGAGTTTATCGCATCCCTACACCTAGCGTTAGGGTTCATCATCGAGTTGCATTGCATGCACACAGTAGGTGGGGCTTGTAGCCGCCACCGCCGCCGGCGATGAACTGCCGCGGCCACACGCACAACATGTGACTCGAAGGTCACCACACAGCATACAGAAACATCAGCAAAGAAAAGAAAAAAAAAAAGGTCGAAACCTAACCCTAACCCTAGCCGGCGAGATTAACCTCGTCGGAACCCTAGTCGATCCACCACGCGCGAGCTGAGCCGCACCTCGGCTCCTCCGCCGTGGATCTCGCTGCCGGGCCGAACCCCGCGCCACCCAACCCTAGCACGAGTTGGATTCGGCGAGATTCGCTCGGATTGCGCCGTGTGGGACCAGTCGGCCCCACAACCTCCCCTCCGCGCCGCGGCACGCCGGCGTGGACCCGCGCGACCCCCGCAGCGGGTCGCCAACCACCGGATCTGGGCGCGGGGCAGCCGGATCTGCCCGCGCCGCCCCCACCCGGGACTCCTCCGCTGCAAGGGGAGTCCCGGGATGCCCTCCTCCGCGCGTCGCGACGAAGGAAGCTTAGAGCTCGACCGCCGCCGCCTCACCGTCGCCTCCCGCCGAGGCCCGACGCGTGCGCATTTTTTTCCGCCGCCATCCTGCCACGCCGCGCCGGACCCGCATGCCGTGCGCCACCGCCTCACCTTTTCCCGAGCCGAGCACCGCCGAACGAGCTCGCCCGGGGGCCCCACATCCGTGCCGCACGTGGGCTCTCCGCCTCCCTCTTTGCCACGTTGCCGTGCCATGGCGCCGCCGATCTTGCACGCGCGCGGGCCGCCGCCGCCGCTCTCGGTGGAGAAGGAGGGAGAGGGAAAGATAGTGAGGGGATTAGGGTTTCAACCCAATCCCCTCGGCTCTTATACCGCCCGGGGCAGGCCGGGACTGTGGGCTGGGCCTTATGGGCCGTGATGGGCCGAGGTTGGCCCAGTCGGCCGGCCCGATTTCAGAAAAAATCAAAAGAAATACGAGGAGATTCGGAAAAATAAAAAATTTTGCGGAAAACCCCCTGAATAAGCTAGAAATTGCGGTTTGGTCCTGAAATTTTGCAGAAAAGCCCCTGAATTTTTCCAGAATAGAACCCGCAGTCCTTTTTTTTGCAAATAGGTCGAAATTGTTCTGAATTTACGATTTGACCCAGAATTTTTGCAAAACAGACCCTGTTGTCTCTGGAAAAGGGCTGAACACTGTTATTTTGCAGATAACACCTTGGGTTTTAGGAAATTTATGTCAGAAACATAATAACTTGCTGTTTTTGCTGTTTGAACCTTCTGTTTGTGCATAATTACTGTGTTCTTGATCTGAAATCATGCATATCATGTATAATGAATTAAAACATGATTAAAATGTGCCTTTAATCATAGAAACATTGTTTTAGGTCTTTTCTTCGAGTATTTGATCCGCTACTTTTTGCATTCTACAAATTGTTTACTAGAAGTAAACCTATGCACTTTCATATGAATATCTTGTAGATATCTCAATTTGTGAAATATGAATTCGATGTGCTTATCTTGAATGGTTTTAACTATTTATCTTGATCACATGATGCTGAAATCCTCTTGAGTGTTAAAAATCTCTTGAAGATGATTAAACTCAAGAATGAGGATATTGATCCATCTGAAGTGGTTAAATCTCAGGCACTGGATTTCCTGAGTCATCACTTAAGCATTTTCCTGCAGAATGAATAATGAATGAAAATAGTCTAAAGGTCTTGTGGGGCTCTCTGAATGAGCACTTTGAGAAGATGAATTCTTTCTTAAATAGTTGAGCGTGAATGGCAGCACCTACGCTTTCAACATTACAAGACATTTGTGGATTATAATACCGTATAGTATGAGATCGTCACTCACATGAAGATTTGTGACGTTGAACTTGGTAAAAACAAGCTCATACATAAAACTCTCTACCTAACACCCCAAGCTCGCTTATGTGAGTAGCCACTAACCCTGAGTAATGACTTGAAGTATGATCAGGGGGAGAATGAGATGATCTTGTAGGATCATACGTCTTGTTACACTTGCTAAATAGCACCGAATGCTACATTATTCACGGAGAATGATAAGGGGAAGGGCCAATAGAAGGCACCTGAGAAAGGTAAAGGTAAAGCCTGACAATTCAAGAAGAATAAGAATGCTAAGGTTTAGCAGCCTAAAGAGGAAGCATACGGTAAACAAGATCAAGATTGTTATAGGTGTAGAAAAACACCCAAGCACCTTATCGAATTGTACCGAGAACTTCATGGTAAGAAGAGGAATTCCTAGAAGGAAGTCAACCTCATTAAAAGCATGTAGCTTGAAGTTGAGGGAGTCTTCACAAACCATTAAAGAGAAGAATGAAAACATCTTGTAGATGGAAGGTACGTCACAATATGAGACCAAGAACCTGTTGACACCAAAATTTGGTCCAGGTCCTGTTGTCAGTGGACGACAGAGTATGCAGCGGGTAGGAAAAGATTATATGCCAAAGGGGTGGCCCGCAGGTTATCATGAAGCCAAAGAAATCCCGAAGACGCGCACGTATGTGGGGTTGTGCCTCTTTTTTTTAATTCTTTTCCTAGATTAAGAAAGAATCGACCGAGTTGTGGTCAAGCAGGAGATGTGTTTGTCTCCAAGTCGGTTGCCTTGGGTGTATAAATATAAACCCAGGTGCTTGTAATCAACAAGAACCAATCAATACAATCAACTCTTCAGCGCATCGCCACAATTTCTCAACGAAACCTCCGTCGACATCGGCATCCATCGGGGCTCCGGTCTAGGCTTGGATTTCGTCAGTAAGCGCATTGATCTTTGTTATGTCGACTTGTCCATGATTAAGATTGATGTGGCTGCTAGTTATCCGGTAATTTAGATCAATCTAGGGTTTACATTACGCATCGACTACATGGAATTGTTTAAGACCTGGTCCAATTCTTTGTTACGGTTAGTTGACTTGTCCTAGCCGCGACCTTGTTTGCCGATTGCTGATGTCGATTTCCTGTTTGATCTAGTTATTCGAGTCACGGTTAAGGTGCTTAATCGATTAGATCTGTTCTTAGCGATTGGGTAGGCAGTTTGACTTATCCTGTCTGCTTCGCTGAGTTGACGTGTCCTCGGCGAAACAGTTGCTAAGAGTTAGATTTAATTTGCTGAGTACCTGGGACTGATAGTTGCCGATTATATTTGTATCTATCGATCGTGTAAAACAGTTTGACGTGTCCTGTTTTACTTCACTTAGTTGACGTGTCCTCGGTGAAGCGATCGTTAGATTATGAGTATAATTAGTGGTTATTGGTTTAATCGTTCTTTCGGGGTGTTTAGCCGATTGTTTACCACGTTCAGATCTATGCTTGCATGCCTTTGTTTATTATTGTTCCTGTTCAAGTATAGGCCTGAACCTCTTTTGTCGATGTCGTTTTGCTTTACCATGATGCTTGCCGATAGATCTTGCCGATGGCATGCTTTGCCGATTGCCGATTCTGATGTATGCCTTGCTTTATTTATCGCACGAGTACTTATTGTTGCGACATGTCGATTCGTTTCTAGCCGACAGCCGAGTGCTTATTTTTATTATATTTTATTCACTAACATCGGCTGCGGTTACGCATCGGCCTGTCCGGGGCCGATAGTCCGGGAATTTTACACGTTTTTCTTGTCTTTGTCGATTTGCAGGGAAAATCGACTGGCACGCTCCGGAATTCACCGCGTTCCAAGTTTTGGTCCTGAACAGAGTGAAGCAAATCTCTCAGGCCACGTGTGCGAGCGGTAGAACACACATTTTACGGTCAACACACTTTTTGGCACGCCCAGTGGGACCGATCAAGTTCTTAGAAGCAGATGGCGTTCGTTCAAGCTGTTGCTGATGATGGTACTTTACTCGTTGATACAAAGGGCCAGAAGATCATGATTCCTGCACCAGTTGTTCGAGATGACAAAGACTCTTCTGAGATAACTGGCAACAATGAGTTGAACGCTTGGGAGAAGATGTCTTTGGATCAGAAGAAGCATTATCAGAGTTATCTGTACGGGTGTCAGATTAAATACTTCGACACAATCAAGATGACTCGTGGCAAGATTACATCAGTGTCAGCTCCACCAACAGTGCTAAGCGCAGAAGAATTGGCTGCATTAAAAGTTGAGAAGTTGCCAGATCGAGCTTTGGTGGAAGAAGTTGTGAATGCTTCAGTTCACAATGCATTCATCAACCATTCAGGGGTGCTTGTTAACGCTTTGTACAACATGCTCAAGGCACTTGCTGATGGAACCATGCAGAACGAGCCTGGATTTATGGGGCCATCATTTACTGTATCAACTACTACGCCAGCACGTCCTGCACATCCTGGTGGTCAACCCGCAGCTCAAGAAGAGACAGGTGATGCTGGTCAGCAAAGGCGACCATATGGCATGCCACCAGAGCTGTGGTCTCCAAGTGCTCAAGCTTTGGCTGCAGGGACTGCTCGGGTATCGGCGCCAAATCTTATTGATGCGCCGATGTCCACGCAGAAGGAAGTAGGTGGTACATCTAATGAGCTAAGGATTGGTCAAACTCCTCAGACGAGATATCATTTGGCTCCCAATGTTGATCCTGCACTGTTCAACCAGGAGATACCGCAAGGCTATCATAGAGTGGCAGATTACAGTGAGCACTACAACAGGGAGCAACCTGTTCAGGTTCAGTCACAACCACAGCAATCGTCTCAGATGGCTGGGGGGCAAGTACAGAATACATCAGAAGATATAGTCGCCAGGCTGGCGGAAGTCATGAAGGAGCAGTTCGATCTTAAGCCCAAGGAACAGAGCTTTATGTATCGACGTCCATATCCAGAGTGGATGGAACAAGTTGCTCTGCCACATCGATACAAGCTGCCAGAATTTTGCAAATTTTCTGGGCAAGACAATGTGTCCACAGTGGAGCACATTAGCCGATATTTGGCACAGTTGGGAGAAGCATCGGCACAACATGCATTGAAGGTCCGTCTGTTTCCTCTGTCGTTATCTGGATCGGCATTCTCATGGTTCACCTCCCTCCCTGCGGGATCCGTGCGGAATTGGGCCGATTTGGAAAAGAAATTCTACTCTTATTTCTTCACTGGCATGGCAGAGTTGAGCATATCAGATTTGACGGCTGTTCGTCAGAAGGCTGGGGAGTCAGTTGCCGATTTTGCCCAAAGATTCAGAATCATCCGTGGCAGGTGCTATAACCTGAATCTGACGGATCAGCAAATGGCTGAGATTGCTTACCAGGGTTTGCTACCTCAGATTAGAGACAAGTTTGCGCCTCAGGAAGTCGATGGCTTAGCGCAGCTCTTTCAGAAGGCGTCGATTCATGAAGGGCGTCTCCAGAATACGCGTGGCAGACAGTTTCAGGCGGCTTATGCCGATTACTCTTCTGATTCTGATGATGAAGCTGAAGTTGCTCTTGCTGAGTGGACCAGGAATAAGAAGACTGTTCTTTACCCATGGGTCAAGCAAAAGGCAGAAGAAAAGAAATATGACTTTGACATCAATAAAGCCGACAAGATATTCGATCTGCTGCTACAAGAGAAGCTTATTCAACTCCCACCTAATCACACGTTGCCTCCAGCTGAGGAGTTGAAGAAGATCAAGTGGTGCAAGTGGCATAACACTCCCTCTCATCACACTAATGAGTGCAAGGTGTTCAGGCAACAGATCCAATCGGCAATTGAGAGTGATCGCATTAAATTCTCTGGTCAAAAGCCGATGAAGATTGATGGGCATCCTTTTCCAGTCAACATGATCGGTGGATCTGCTGGATTGATCGGCAAGTACTCAAGGAAGAGAGAGAGGGAAGACAGGAGGACTAGTGATGATGACTTCGATCCACACTGGAATTGTCCTTTCTTCCAGTACTGTTGGGAGCAGGGTATGAAGTTGCCACCAATTGAAGGCTGTCCAGGTTGTAGCAGAAGATCTGGAGATTTGTACAGAGAAGTTGGTACTTCAAGCCGAGTCCCTATGCGGAGACAGCATGATCGCTTTGAAGAGAGACTAGCATCAAGGGTTTCTGTGCAAGAGAGGCTTGGTCCTGTCAATCAAGTTGAAGATTATGAAGAAGAAGATCAGGATGAATTCACAGAAGAAGGGCAATGGTGTCCGAGTGGTATTTTTACCAAGACTCAAAAGAGAAGAGTACAGAGGGCACGTTGCCGGGAGCTGAACAAGGAAGTGAACCAGAAGGATGATCATGACAAGGGGCCCAAGTCAAAAAAGGTGTGGAGACCAAAAGTCAAATCTCAAGTACATGAAGTTGAAGCTGCTGTTAATATGGTATTTATGCTGCCGCGAGAATTTAGTTCTTTGGATGTTAATGAATCGGAAGAAGAAGCTTCTGCCGAGTTGTTATTGGGTCCACAGCAGGCAGTATTTGAGAGGCCGTCTGGTGTTGATCATCTCCATCTGAGGGCTCTGTACCTTAATGGTTTCGTCAATGGCAAGCCGATGAGCAAGATGATGGTCGATGGTGGTGCTGCTGTCAATGTTTTGCCGATGGTGACGTACAGGAAGATCGGCAAACTGCCTGAAGAGCTGACCAAGACCAACATGACGTTGAGGGATTATGGGGGCAGGAGCTCTGAAGTCAAAGGAGTCACCAATGTTGAGGTCACTATTGGAAGCAAGACCTTGCCGACGACGTTCTTCGTAATTGAAGGCAAAGGATCGTACGCCGTACTGCTGGGTAGGGATTGGATTCATGCTAATTGCTGTATCCCGTCCACGATGCATCAGCTCCTTGTCCAGTGGATCGGCGACGAGGTGGAAACTATTCAGGCAGATAGATCGGTGAGTGTAGCAACTACAGACTTCTTGCCGACAATGGTTGAAAGCTTGCCGTGCATATCAGGGACTTATTGGGAAGGAGAAGCATTGGATGTTACCGATGAAGGTGTCTGCATCACGGAAGGATCGGCAACTCCGCGGTTGCTGTAGCAGTTACCAGATCTGGATGTTGATCGGTTGATGGAAGAGAAGGAAAATGCAATCGACAATCAGCCGGTCGACGAAAGAAATGGGGAATCCAGCCGAGCGCTTAATGCAAAGTATTTAAAGTAATACTACTTTGTTGGTAGGTCTTTAAAGTGTTCGGTTGATTTTTATCGGAGCCGATGTTAAGAGTGTCGCCTTTAAGATGGCCGATGCTAATGGTATCGCCCTTAGGGAAAATATATAAAGGAAAAAGCAAAGGAGCATGAAAGAAAATTATATATTACAGATTGTAAGATAGTGTTTGGTGATTACAAGCTCATGCACGTCGGGGATACAGATAATCACGAAGTACATCTAGTGCATGGATGCGGAGCTGATCAATCTCGGCCAGAACATAGTTGTCATTATCGTCAGATTCGATCTCCGCGGGAACGGATGCCCAGGCGCGTTCTGAAGCTTCAATAGAGGCGTTGAGCAAGTCTTTTTGTTGGAGCATGTTGGCATTGATCTTGGCGATGGTTTCTGCCGATGCTGATATTTCTTGTTCCTTAGCCTGCAGAGCTGCTCTGAAGTCTTCGGCTTCTTTCTTCAGCTGAGTTAGCCGATTGTCCTCCTCTGTTAGCCGTTTCTTCATGGAGTTATATTTCTCCAATTCTTGCTGTGAGAGCTCCAGAGCTTTTTCTGCTTTAGTAACAAGATGGCGTTGATGGGATCGGCGGTTGATGTTTTCTTGGGCTTGCTCATAATCAAGGCGCCGGAACTCCATGTATGCTACTGGATGAAGTGCAACCCTCAAATCCTTTGGAAGCCGATTTTGGATGGCTTCAAATCTAGCACGGACTGAACTTGCATTGCGAGTGAGATCTTCTGAGGTTGCAAAGTCAAGTCTGGCTTCCAGATCAAGAAGTTCATTGCGAACATCGATTGGTAGAGGTTGTCGATGATGCATGGCGATGATTGGCTCTACTACACGTGCCTGCAGGTACAGAGGATGGTTAGATGGTAAATTGATAAAGGGAGCAGATCGACATTTATTACCTCAGATAGATCGACATCGGCTTCGACCGGAGTAGCTTGAGAAGAAGATGCTCCAGGATCTGACTGGCTACCTCCTGGGATGTTCTGGGCAGATGTTTCGGGTTCATCGACGGAAGGGTTTGCCGATTCTTCTTCCCTTCGCTCTTGCATCTAATTGAATATATATTCAGTAAAGATATAAATGCCGATGGACAAGCCTCGAGAACAAACCTGTGGCTGAGTGTCGATGTTGAATCCCTCTGAAGCCATGCCAGCTGGCGCTTGCTGAGTACCGATGCCGATTTCCTCTGAAGCCGGCGTCTGTCGAGTCTCGACACCAATTTCTTCTGCAGTGGCAGCCGGCGTTTGTTGGGCAGTTTCGGTATCAGCATGAACTTCGGTTTCTTCAAGTTCAGTATCAGCATGGGCTTCAGGAGAATGGACTTCGGTTTCTTCAGAATTTTCTTCCGAATGGCCCTGAAAAATTGAAACAAAGGTTAGATGTTGATTTTTGTTCAATTATGAGGTGATCATATAGATAAGAAGGATTACCGGGCTACTGGGAGGAGTTGGCGCAGAGCTTGGTTGTTTCAGGAGGGCCTTGTGACGCTTGGCTGGGACTTTGAAACGAGGGCCTTGACGTTTTGTTCTAGAGGTTTGACCCTTGAGAACTTGGGCCGGTGTTGATGCGTCAGAGCCAAGGACGGGATCTGGATGTGCAGCCACGTACACAATGCCGATTCCGCTGTTGCTTTCTGTGGGTGCATCTTCGGCATCAGACTGTGTTGGCGGTCGTTAAACCATGTTTTGACCGCCACCCTACCGGTAAATAAATACATAACACCAAGATTTTGTGCATAGTAGTTAGGAATAATACTACTCCACAGGTTTTGGTGAATATTTGGATGCAGGAGTGAATAATGGAGAAAAGTGGGCCCAGCCAGGGAAATTCCCTGGCCGGCCGGCCCCACCCTAGGCCGGCCGGCCCCACCTGGTGGCCGCAGGCCCCAGGCTTCCTCCAGTGGGCTGGAAACTGGTCCACAACTTATAATTCAAGGCCCAACCCAGCGGATTTGCGCCGACTTACCAGAGGTTGGCCATTTGGGCCTTAACTTGGCCCCTACTTCAATCTTGCCGACCCCACGAACAAACCGACCTTCAGACCGCCTTCAGGAGTGCATCTGGAGCGTTGAGGCAGAAGGCGGTGGCCAACCGCCACAGGGGACGGCCGGCCGGCCACCCCCCTAGGCCGGCCGGCCGACTTTGGCGGCGCCGCCTCTCCAAAGTCGGCAGGCGTGCTTCCACCGCCTTGGCAAGCTATAAAAGGGACCCCTCGGCCTCCAAATCAATTCGCACCATCACACTTCATCCAAGTGTTCATTAGTTTAGTTGAGTAGTAGCTTTGGGAGTTAGAGTAGAGTAGAGTAGAGTGAGAGCTCTCTCGGGCTTCCGGAGCCTTCTCGGAGTTCGGTATAGTTCTTTGTATCTTACTCTTGAGATATTATTTTATTTATTATATAATTAGTTTTATCTTTATTTATTTCTTTTAGTAGTTCTTTTCTATTAGTTTATTTATTCGTTAAGTAAGTACTCGTGGAAGTCTTGTTGTGGGATTCGTGATTGTTGGAATAGCGAGTACGAGAGAGTGCCGTCGTCGGAGATGACGTCGTGTGAAATCTGTGCTTGTTCATTCTTAGATAGGACTGCTCCGTTGATCAAGAGTAGCTCCTCTAGGCGGGTTGTAAGCGTGGCGCTTAGATGTTGGCCTATGCACGTTTGGCACCCAACCCCACGGAGGATGGTAGCCGCGAGTGTATGTGACAGCTGCACCGGTCTCTGTAATCCACCACGTCCGGGTTGGACTCAGCAGGGTCTTAATTATAGCGGATGGATCCCCAGGGTGAACTAGCATCATCGGTTGCCCTGGCACTTCCGTGCCCCGAAACGATATGACTTGTACGTGTATGAGCCTTAGCTAGAGTAAATAACCTTTGTAGAATTGACTGCTAGAAAAGTAAATAATAGATAAACATACAGGCAGCCTTAACTCTATCTCGTTGCTCTCCCAAATGTATACTACGTTTTTATTTTATTACCTTGGATTTGAGGATGTGTGTGCCACCCATATATATCATGCCTATCTTACCCCCGTCTCAAGTATAGTTGATACATTATTTCTTTCTCCAAATTATCCAATGCATAGCTATTATTCAGCTTTCTTTTGCTCTACTTCCCTGCGGAAATATAAATACGATAACCCTGGAATACTCCAAGGTGAAATGCTACAATGGTGATCCGTGCGCTTGCGGAATTAATGAATTTAATTTTATCGCATAAGAACCGCCAACAAGCATTTCTGGCGCCGTTGCCGGGGAAGTAGCAGCTAGGAACTGAATAAATGCATTGAAGTTTGTGAGAAGAGTAATTATCACTTACTTTTGCGGGCTTACCCTTGTCCTGGTTTTTCTTCTTGTAAAAATTTGAAACAGGACTGTGCATGACTGGTTTCGACCTACCAGAAAACTTCCACTCAGATCCAGAGCAGTTCTTGAGGAAAGTTCGAGCAAAACTCACCAAACAGATCCGCAAGAACGCTCTGGCTCTCGAATCGTCTCCTCCACCGGTTGTCAGGGCCTCCTCAACGAACTGTACCATGGCCGACCCCGTTGTTGAGAAGACGATCAATGACTTCTCCGCGCCAACTACGGAGAACATCCGCGTGGGACCCAACCCGCGCGTCACCAACAAGGACTACGAGCTCAAGCCAGCCTTGATCAACATGATCTTGGCCAGTCCTTTCTGTGGGAAGCCGTCGGAGGATGCAAATGCTCACCTCCAAAGGTTCCTGATGACGTGCAACACTTTCGTCATAAAGGATGCACCTCAGGACGCTATCCGACTACAGCTATTCCCTTTCTCTCTGTTGGGGAAGGCTCTCCAGTGGTTCTACGCGAACCAAGAGTCCCTCGACACGTGGACGGCATGCTCCAATGCCTTCCTCGCCAAGTTCTTCCCGCCGGGCAAGACGACTGCCCTGCGGAACAAGATATCGGGCTTCCAACAGCTCGCAGATGAGTCGACCGCGGAAGCCTGGGACAGGATGCAGGAGTACGTTCTCTCATGCCCACATCATGGCATGGAGGAATGGCTCCTCATACAGAGTTTCTACCACGGTTTGAGGCCGTCCGCTCGAGAGCACCTCGACGCCGCAGCAGGCGGCTCCTTCTTCTCCCTTAGCGTGAAGAACGCTAAGAAGTTGATTGAGAAGGTGGCGGCCAACCAGACTCATGGTGAACGCCAAACGGCGAGCACCAAGACCCGTGGAGTACACCAAGTAGAGACGATGGACATGCTCGCCATCAAGCTCGATCAGCTACTCCGCAAGGTGGAGTCTCCACAGGACCTGCAAGTTGCGGATTCCCGCATGACATGTGAGGAATGCGGCAGCGTTGGGCATATGGGCATCAATTGCCCAAATGTGAGAGAGGAATGCAATTTCCTCAACAATGGCAATGGGTTCCGCTCCCAGAACAACTACGGCTGGAATTCCAGGCCCGACCTCTCCTTCAACAAGAATCAGGGAGGTAACAATGGTAATCTTTCCCGTTATGAGCCCTCTATCAAGGATCTAGTTCTCGGCCAGGTCAAGATCAATGACAGCATTAGTAAGAAATTTCTTACTACCGACAAGGCTTTAGAAAGCATAGATGCCAAGCTAGAGTCTTTCAGCACTGCTCTGCAGAATCAGCTAAGCCATAACAAGATGCTAGAAACACAAATAGCGCAAATAGCTTCAGCTGTGCAGGCTCCTCGTACGAAGGAGAGTGTTAGTGCTATCACCACCAGGGGAGGAAGAGGTACTGTGGACCCTCCATACCCCAAGGGTGCAGAGAGAAAGACACCAAATACAGCCCCCAAGGAGAAGGCCGGTAAAAAGGTTCCAGAAAAGAAGGTCCCTGAAGAGGAAGACGCCGAGAAGGAGAGCTCCGAGGAGGAACCAACGACAGATCCTCCCGTTGAGCAAGCTCCACCTAAGGCAGCACCTCATGAGTATTTTGACACTACAGGCTTGCCTTACCCCGACCGCAGGAAGAAGCTCACTGTGGACGAGCGCTTTGATAAATTTGTTGAGGCTATCCGACATATATATGTGCATATTCCGCTGCTTGATGCCATGCAGGTACCTACTTACACTAGGTATTTCCGGGACATCCTCAACAACAAGCGCCCCATTCCAGCAATGGAGGTAGTGAAGCTTACAGAAGAGTGCAGCGCAGCCATTCTGAACATTCTTCCGGAGAAGAAGAAGGATCCAGGATGCCCTACGATCCCATGTTCGATTGGCAGCCAGCACTTCTCTCAAGCGCTTTGTGACTTGGGTGCAAGCGTGAGCGTTATGCCCAAGGCGGTATATGACAGGTTAAACTGTCCATTATCGCCTACGGCTATGTGCTTGCAGCTCGCAGATCAGTCCGTTCGTCATCCTGCTGGTATTGCCGAAGACGTCCCCGTACAGATCAGAAACTTCTTCGTCCCCGTCGACTTTGTTGTGCTTGACATGGAAGTAGATGTCAAGACCCCTCTCATCCTTGGGAGGCCGTTCTTGAGCACCACCAACGCCAACATCGACGTGGGGGCAGGAGAGATCCACTTGGACTTCAACGGCAAGGAAGAAACGTTCAGCTTCAAGCCTAAGGTTGAGCAATGCAAGCAAGTACGGGTCATATATGGAAAGGAACCAAGGAGAGTGGAGAAGATTGAGATTACTCCACCCATGCCACAGCCAGACAAGCTCATTGCATACATGAGAGACTATCTGGAAAGAGAGAATGCACGAAGGCTAGCAAAATATTGGAGGACTCCAAGGAGGATGCCTCAGCCGCCAAAACTATCAAAAGCCCCTCTTACTCCTCCGCAAGAAGGAGTAGGCGAGTCACAATCGCCCAAGAAGAGGAGAGCGAGGCGCTCAAGAAAGAAGAAGGCAGCTACGACATCGACCGATGAGAGTACAACAAAGGCGCCTATTGAAGAAAAGGTAGCCGCCACAAACACAAAGAAAACAACCAAGGTGTGGCGGAAGAAAGAAGGAACCTCTACCTCGCAAGATTCTCCAGCGAGCGAGGTCCAAACAAGTTGAAAAGACATGGAGAACGTCTAGCTCAAAGACGTAAAAATGAGAGCCCTCCGATTGGGGAGGCCATCCCAATCGTTATCCTAGCTAGGCCTAGCACTTGTTTTTCTTTTCATAAATCATAAAAACAAAATAAAAATTGAAAAAGTTTAAAAGACAACAAAAATAATAGGATTCTCGGTGATGCCCATTAGGGGCTAGCCACTTGTATCATCCTCACTCTTTTTTGCAGATCAAGAAGGAGGAGGAAGAGCCTGAATCAAGCTTAAGTCTTACAAAGACTCAAGCTTGGGGAGGGCACCCCTCAGGTAAGAAGGAGTTCAATACAAGCTTAAGTCTTACAAAGACTCAAGCTTGGGGAGGACCCCTAGGTAAGTATTCCTAACTTTCTTAATAAATAAATGAACTCCCTGTTTCGAATAAATGCTAGAATCTTGGTGTTATGCTACGCTTAAGGGAAATGATGATCGAGTTACAAATTAGATTCCCATGTGTCGCATAGATGCAACCTCTACTCCTGACATATGTGTTATTTTTACTTGAGCATGATCACATCATGAGTCTTGCTTATTTCCGTGGGTTGCATTTGTTACACCAAGTCTGAGCATTGTGGATTGTGATATGGCATGGTTAGGACTTGTTGCAATTTCTCAGTATGGTTTCATCCAGAGATGTTTTTCTCGAATTGCTGCAAGTACCTAAAACCCTTCTGTTTTGGCACACTTCTCTTAGTGTGAGGATTTATTTACCTACCAGAGCCATATCATAATATTCGAAACAGCCCCACTCATAGCCGTTTGTTTATGCATTGAGTTTTGTTAAGGTTTGATGTACTCTTGAAACTAAGCACGCCTAATTTTGGTCATAATTCCTTCGCGTGTGTTTTCGAAAATTTCTCTCCACCAAATAAAAAGGGGAATGTTTGGATAAATCAACCAAACATTTTTCAGAGTTTGCAAAACTTTTGGTCCATCCAAAATGCTCAAGAATATTTCAAAATGTTTCATTGAACCATTCAAAATTTATGGCCCCTTGCACCATGGAGTAATTAAAAAAAAAAAAAAAAAAAAAAAAAACCTCCATGGTCGCATGACAAAAGTCAATGGCTATATGGTTCTTATCATAAACATCTTGAGCAAAATAAAGGACCAATGTTTTTCAAAACCCCCTTCCATAAGTGTGAGTTCATTTTCTCCCCCTCCATCACATCATTTCCTACGACCAAAATAAATGGAGTTGCTATGTTGATTGAGACTCATTCTTTAGCTTTACAATATATGCATGACAATTTTGCATTCCTTACCAAGCTCCACATACAAAGCCTCATTTGGTAGAAGGTAGGATGAGTGAAGCTTGTAGGAATAGAACTCACATTGGTAGGTAAGAGAAGTGCCTACCAAAACGAAGGAGAATTTTTGCACCTTACCTTGCAGCACATAAAAACTCTGGATGCATACCTGCTAGAATTGTGTACTTGTCCGAAAATGCCGTTCTAGTCTTCAATGCTGCATGACAAGGTGTGACATATAAGCCCCACGATTTTTGCAACACTCATGAATATTTTGTGCTCTCGTAAACTTACCACTGTTTAGGGAGTATGTTGTTGCATCTTTATTACCCATGGGGCGCTTCTTTGTAACTCCTGATCCGCCGGTACCCTGAGTTGAGTTTGCTCGGGACGAGCAAAGTTTAAGCTTGGGGAGGTTGTTGGCGGTCGTTAAACCATGTTTTGACCGCCACCCTACCGGTAAATAAATACATAACACCAAGATTTTGTGCATAGTAGTTAGGAATAATACTACTCCACAGGTTTTGGTGAATATTTGGATGCAGGAGTGAATAATAGAGAAAAGTGGGCCCAGCCAGGGAAATTCCCTGGCCGGCCGGCCCCACCCTAGGCCGGCCGGCCCCACCTGGTGGCCGCAGGCCCCAGGCTTCCTCCAGTGGGCTGGAAACTGGTCCACAACTTATAATTCAAGGCCCAACCCAGCGGATTTGCGCCGACTTACCAGAGGTGGGCCATTTGGGCCTTAACTTGGCCCCTACTTCAATCTTGCCGACCCCACGAACAAACTGACCTTCAGACCGCCTTCAGGAGTGCATCTGGAGCGTTGAGGCAGAAGGCGGTGGCCAACCGCCACAGGGGACGGCCGGCCGGCCACCCCCCTAGGCCGGCCGGCCGACTTTGGCGGCGCCGCCTCTCCAAAGTCGGCAGGCGTGCTTCCACCGCCTTGGCAAGCTATAAAAGGGACCCCTCGGCCTCCGAATCAATTCGCACCATCACACTTCATCCAAGTGTTCATTAGTTTAGTTGAGTAGTAGCTTTGGGAGTTAGAGTAGAGTAGAGTAGAGTGAGAGCTCTCTCGGGCTTCCGGAGTCTTCTCGGAGTTCGGTATAGTTCTTTGTATCTTACTCTTGAGATATTATTTTATTTATTATATAATTAGTTTTATCTTTATTTATTTCTTTTAGTAGTTCTTTTCTATTAGTTTATTTATTCGTTAAGTAAGTACTCGTGGAAGTCTTGTTGTGGGATTCGTGATTGTTGGAATAGCGAGTACGAGAGAGTGCCGTCGTCGGAGATGACGTCGTGTGAAATCTGTGCTTGTTCATTCTTAGATAGGACTGCTCCGTTGATCAAGAGTAGCTCCTCTAGGCGGGTTGTAAGCGTGGCGCTTAGATGTTGGCCTATGCACGTTTGGCACCCAACCCCACGGAGGATGGTAGCCGCGAGTGTATGTGACAGCTGCACCGGTCTCTGTAATCCACCACGTCCGGGTTGGACTCAGCAGGGTCTTAATTATAGCGGATGGATCCCCAGGGTGAACTAGCAGCATCGGTTGCCCTGGCACTTCCGTGCCCCGAAACGATATGACTTGTACGTGTATGAGCCTTAGCTAGAGTAAATAACCTTTGTAGAATTGACTGCTAGAAAAGTAAATAATAGATAAACATACAGGCAGCCTTAACTCTATCTCGTTGCTCTCCCAAATGTATACTACGTTTTTATTTTATTACCTTGGATTTAAGGATGTGTGTGCCACCCATATATATCATGCCTATCTTACCCCCGTCTCAAGTATTGTTGATACATTATTTTTTTCTCCAAATTATCCAATGCATAGCTATTATTCAGCTTTCTTTTGCTCTACTTCCCTGCGGAAATATAAATACGATAACCCTGGAATACTCCAAGGTGAAATGCTACAATGGTGATCCGTGCGCTTGCGGAATTAATGAATTTAATTTTATCGCATAAGAACCGCCAACAGACTGCAAAATAAAAGTTACAGTTAAAGATTTGTCGATGAGGAAAATGATGGAAATTAAGATCGGTTACCTCTCCTATCGGTTCGGGAAGCTGAAGATTGGAGATAAAGGATGCTGTGTTGGTGCATTGGAGATGCTTGGACCATTCTGCCCACCATTGCCTAAAAAGCCTTGTACAAGAAGGAGCCAATACGATGTTGTCGATATGGCCGATGGGTAGATTCTCAGTCAAACCAAATAGCCAAGAATACTCCAGAGTCGACCCGATGACGGCACGAGCTTTGACCTTATCGGCATAGAAGAGACTAGGAGGAATCTGACCGAGACCCATTTGTCTTGCAGCGAATGAAGGATTGTAGAATTCGTATGATGGTTTCTGGTGGCCTGATGCATTCAGTCCCGTCGGCAAGATGCAAGGCTTGACACAGGTCACGAAGATGTTTGCCGATACTGCATTCTGGAGAGGATTGTCAGCTCGGAAGGTAAAGGGAATCTCAAAATGATCCATGACTTCAGGGTTTCCATATGGGAACCAATCAAGATGATCATTGTTGATGCCTCTGTAGAAAGCTTTGAAGTATGAAGCCAAGAGATCGGCATTCATACCAACTCCATCTATTGACACCAAAGCCTCTCCCAGTGAAGTGCATCGGCGTCCAGCCTGATGGGGGGTTGGAAAACTGTATAAATGCAAGTCTTGAAGTTGCATAGCCTTGTAGGAGTGCAGGGTGAGCCACATTTGGAGGAACCACCATGGACCACCAATATTGCCGATTGGAGTATTGTGCCAGAGCTTCGCGGCAACCTGATGAAGTGAAGAGTAGAGGGCACCAAGCAGGTATTTGCCGATAGGCATTTCAGTACCAGCTGCCAGTCTTTCTGCTAAATTTTGCAGATTGGATACAGGGCCGAGTTGGGCTCCGCAAAAGAAAAAGTGTTCAAGCCACATCATCAGAAAAGCTGCGTGTTCTTTGTCTGATACTGGTCCTGTGCCTCGGAAGGTGGTGATATATTTCTTCCATCCGCCGATGCCTCTGACATCAAACCGATGTGATGGTTTGACTTTCAGGCTCTGGAGACTTGCATTGGTGGATATATCCAGGTCGGTAAGCATCTTAACATCCATAAGGGTTGGAGTCGTTGGTCCATGGCCGAAAAGGAAGGCATTCAGTGCATCAGACCAGAAGTAGCAGGATACTGATAGCATTGGCTCATTCTTCTTCATATCGGCAAGGGTGAGTTCTAAGCAGTGATCTATGCCGACGGTTGCCCATGTTGCCGATTTCGCAGCCTTCACTCTAAGAAACCATTCACGCCAGCCTTGGATCTCAGTGGGCCATGATCTGAAGCTGCCTACCCATGTCCCTAGTGCTACTGGTGATCTCTTGAAGGGCATTCTAAGGGTTTCGCTGCAAATGAAAGTTATTGGATCTGGATCGCCCATGGGTCCTAAGAAACGGTGTGTGGCGAGTTCTGTAGGGATCAAGATCTGGTTTTGCAGTTCCTAGAAATAATTGAAATAAATCTAATCAGGCAAAGAATCTAAAGAAGAATGAAGATGGCTTGTGAATGAAGGGATCTACAGTACTGCAAGAACAAGCAACCCTATTCTAGTTCAAGAACGGGGATGGAGCGGAAGATTGTTACCTGGGGAACGGCAGTGGAGGAAGCAGTAAGCTGCGCCATTGTGGTGAAGGAGTATGAACTGGAGATCCCGTGGAGCTTTTCCTTCTTGGTTCTCCGAGAGAAGCGCCGGAGTCAGAAGAGAGAGAGAGAATGAGAAGATGAAGAAACGCGCCGGTGAAAGGAGGAAGAAGGATAGGTGTAGTAGATGGCATCTATTTATAGGATGGGACGTGCTGCAGGCGGCGCAATATACGAAGGGGCGTTGCAGGTATGTTGAGTACGGTGCGGGAATCGAGGAGGTGCGAGAAATGAGGAAACAATCCGGCGCATGAAGATTCCATACCCCGGCTTGGGGGGCATGTGTTGACACCAAAATTTGGTCCAGGTCCCGTTGTCAGTGGACGACAGAGTATGCAACGGGTAGGAAAAGATTATATGCCAAAGTGATGGCCCGCTGGTTATCATGAAGCCAAAGAAATCCCGTAGACGCGCGCGTATGTGGGGTTGTGCCGTTTTTTTAATTCTTTTCCTAGATTAAGAAAGAATCGACCGAGTTGTGGTCAAGCAGGAGACGTGTTTGTCTCCAAGTCGGTTGCCTTGGGTGTATAAATATAAACCCAGGTGCTTGTAATCAACAAGAACCAATCAATACAATCAACTCTTCGGCGCATCGCCACAATTTCTCGACGAAACCTCCGTCGACATCGGCGTCCATCGGGGCTCCGGTCTAGGCTTGGATTTCGTCAGGTAAGCGCATCGATCTTTGTTATGTCGACTTGTCCATGATTAAGATTGATGTGGCTGCTAGTTATACGGTAATTTAGATCAATCTAGGGTTTACATTATGCATCGACTACATGAAATTGTTTAAGACCTGGTCCAATTCTTTGTTACGGTGAGTTGACTTGTCCTAGCCGCGACCTTTTTTGCCGATTGCTGATGCCGATTTCCTGTTTGATCTAGTTATTCGAGTCACAGTTAAGGTGCTTAATCGATTAGATCTGTTCTTACTGATTGGGTAGGCAGTTTGACTTGTCTTGTCTGCTTCGCTGAGTTGACGTGTCCTCGGCGAAACAGTTGCTAAGAGTTAGATTTAATTTGCTGAGTACCTGGGACTGATAGTTGCCGATTATATTTGTATCTATCGATCGTGTAAAACAGTTTGACGTGTCCTGTTTTACTTCACTTAGTTGACGTGTCCTCGGTGAAGCGATCGTTAGATTATGAGTATAATTAGTGGTTATTGGTTTAATCGTTCTTTCGGGGTGTTTAGCCGATTGTTTACCACGTTCATCTATGCTTGCATGCCTTTATTTATTATTGTTCCTGTTCAAGTATAGGCCTGAACCTCTTTTGTCGATGTCGTTTTGCTTTACCATGATGCTTGCCGATAGATCTTGCCGATGGCATGCTTTGCCGATTGCCGATTCTGATCTATGCCTTGCTTTATTTATCACGCGAGTACGTATTGTTGCGACATGTCGATTCGTTTCTAGCCGACAGCCGAGTGCTTATTTTTATTATATTTTATTCACTAACATCGGCTGCGGTTACGCATCGGCCTGTCCGGGGCCGATAGTCCGGGAATTTTACACGTTTTTCTTGTCTTTGTCGATTTGCAGGGAAAATCGACTGGCACGCTCCGGAATTCACCGCGTTCCAAGTTTTGGTCCTGAACAGAGTTAAGCAAATCTCTTAGGCCACGTGTGCGAGCGGTAGAACACACATTTTACCGTCAACAGAACCTTGAAGGATCAAGCTGCAATTCTGAAAATTGAGCTTTAGATGATAACCTCATGAATGAGGATAATCTTCTTGGTGATGAATTAGAAGCCGTGCATAGGGACTCGAAATAGTCCAAAATACCGATCTAGTAGATGGTCATTGTAGAAGTAGTAATGCAATTAGTCTTGATTCCTGAATTGATTTAAGTGGATTAATGTAATCTCTAGTAGAGACCTCGTTTTTAATACATAATAGCTTGAAGTCTATGTGTCAAGCTTTGGTTTTCCTTTTACCTTATTGCTACAATGCTTCCGAGAATTGTATCGATTACTTTTGCACCCATTTACTTGTTTACATATAGTAAACTTAAATGCACATGTATTTTGAATCATTTTCTAGTATTATAAAAATCCTGATTAACCTAGAATGGTTATTAAACCCTGGATGGTTACTATTCAGTCTGGCCACTAAATACCAAAATTGTTCCTAGAAGTGAGATATTTCTTGAAGAATTATGCAACCCAAGAAGGGTGAATTGCATGCTATTTTGGTATAAAGTAAATTGAATTGGAATAATCCTAAAATATTTTTGGGACTCACCGAATGAGTAAATCAAGAAGATAACCCAAATATTAGCACAGGAATGTCAGTGTATTTGAGATGACTTGAAGTTTCATATCATTACACTTTAGGAATTATGTTGCTGTTGAATGCATAAACTTCTGGGATCACGTAGAAACCGAAAGTGAATTATTTAGCAACATAAGTTAATCCAGACTATTACCATTGTCTTAAGTACAGAATACTTGGTCATTGGCACAACATTCGTCAAATCCATAGAAGAATTTGAGAATGCATATACTAGGAAGCTTGCAGCTAGTATAACAGCATTACTTGAAGATAAAATCTGTTTACTATAGCTCTTATGAAGAACAGACAATACAATCATAGAAGATTGATTATAGTTTCATAGATATCATCACTAAAACCTTGAAGGCTTGAGCGAGAATTCTGAAAAATATAGCTCCCGATGATAACCTCCTGGATGAGGATGATCATTTTAGTGATGAATTAAATATGTGCATGGGGACTCGGCATAGTCTTCCAAATTTAAAATAAACTACCAAGTGGTAGTTGTTATATAGAGGTGCATTAAGTTTATAATTCTTGAAAGAATCAGATGGATCATGCAAACTTTTAGAAGAGTGAGCATTTATTTTATCCTGAAGAGATATTAGCTTGAAGCTTAAGCCTGAAGCATGCATATAATATTCTCGGTTGCAAATTGAATTTGTTCTTTATCTACGATATAGCTTGCAGTCTATATGTAGCTTGGATTTGGCTTGGTTTTTCTTGCGTTTGTTTTAATACCAGAAGTATACTTGTTAAATTTCGCTTGGAATATATGGATTATATGCTGAACATAATGATTTACCAAGTCTGTTAGTATTAATCATCTGCAATGATATTTGTCCACTATGAAGCCACATATAACCTTGTAGGTTACTGCATAAGTTCTTTGTGTATTGCTACCAAGCAAGTAGAATGGAAATTAGAAGCACATGAACCAATGCAAGTATTTTTATCATAATCTACCCTACTCACATGATTCTGGAGAATATTGTGTACATGAATGGTACATATGTGATTTTTCACACCAATTATTGTTAGACTAGTAGTATAATTGCAGCCTATGATACATGCATTGTGTCGTAGCGAATGCAAGAAGCATCCAATGAACTTGAAGTTTAGTGATGGTGTGATAAGGAGGAGAATTTTGATTGATGATGGCATAGGAAATATGTGGATATATTAGAAAATCTAACAGACATGATCTAGTCCTGGATGATTCAAATATTCTAGAAGAATAAAATTTCTTGCATGTTTTAACATTATGAAACTTGTTATTTCTTTTACCTTGAAGTGTTTATTTGACCTTGAAGTGTTTTATTTGGAGTTATGATTTATGCAATTAAATCCATTTTTGTTGCGATGAAAAAGAAGCTAGACATTATCATTGTCATTTTGACATGATGGAAAGTCTCAATTCAGAATGTCGAGCATGTCTAGCTCACTGCATATAAGTGCGTAAATAATTTGTAAATATTTTCACCATCTTTGCATACATGAATGGGCTCCCACTTGAAGTTTGGTGATATAACCTGGACGTTATGTCAATTGAATGCCTATGATAGGAGACATCACTAGAGATTGTATGCTATAATGTTGGCATTAGGGAGAGAATGGACCCAGAAAGAATGCCTTACATATTATCATTCTTTGGAAGCTTGAAGCAGGAATGGAATCACGCACTGAATATGCGCATGAAGCGTAATACCAGAATAATCTTGAAGAGAGGAGTAACCAGAAGTTAAGTTTACATGAAGTAAACCGAATACCGCGTGTGATATACACACGGACGCTTGTGCTTATATCGCCGGTCGACTTGTTTGTCGTTGATCTAAAATCTATTGGGACGCCTTTGGACTCTAAATCAACGGACACTTGTCATTGCAATAATTATGAAACTCCTCCCACTCTTGAAGAGAGCACCACATGAAGAAGGATTAAGAAGCTCATGAAAGTGATCATCGTGAAGATGAGAACCCAACCATTGTGCACACAGAAGTGTTGGGAATGCAGAACAATCGATGAATATGAGAATAGAAGAAAAGTTGTACAACATCTCCTCATGAGTTGCAATTGTTTCTCTCATGAAAGTAGAGAACCCGGATCCAGCAACAAAGTCCATGGCCAGACGCCTGTATGCGTTACAATCGGGGTCAATTAAGAATGCAATTGAGGATATAAACCGTAATGGTGAAAGCATATGGTTCATAAGTCTCTAAAAGACTGATATTCTCATAATACGAATGAAGTTCTGCTGCATCTCTGGCGAAATATAAATATGCAGTTAGTCAGGATTCTGGAAATCCAAATGACAAGATCCTTGAAGGACAATGACTAATTCCCGAATAGAATTATCGCAACATATAATGTATTCTTGGAGAATGACATAAGCCTCTAACAAGAGCCTCTTGCAAGAGAGAATGAATCTCACGGAGAGAATCATTTTTGGAGAATATCCTTGAAGGAAGGAGTCATGAAATGACTTACCAATCGAATCTTGAATAATACCATCTATCCCAGAAGAGAGTATAGACCCGACTATATGGAAATCATCATACCTGAAAGATATATATACTCAGAAAGTACAAGCTAGCACAAGAATGATGATTTCCTACATTACCACGAAAGGTAATATTAATGGTTATTATCCTCCATAGAGAATCAAGATTGATTGAAGAATTGTTCTGATCCTGAAGGATGAACATTACAGTTTGCAATGATGAAAGTCATGGCTTGAAGCATGATATACTATATTCTAAAATATAGACCATTTGTGAATTGTCGCGCAGCATGTGGCATCCCAAGAATGTACTTGGATGAGAAGGAATAATATGATCATAATCTTGTCTTGAACGTTGAGAGACTACAGATATAGATCATTTGAGAATGAAACCCCAAAGATTATCTTAAAGATAATACAGCTTGTATTGTACAAATACAAAAGGGACATACTAAGTCAAAGGTTATGGAACACCTTACACCAAAATTCTCCTTATGCATGAAATGCATCAGAATGAAGAGATTTCGGTGAATCATACATAAAGGTATGAAAGGCTTAGAGAAGTGTGCAAATCAGGGGGAGAACTTCCCTGGGCACATAATCCCTATCACTGAAGTCTAGAAGACAATTTAGTGAATTCTAGATTAAACATTGTACTCTTTTCCCTCATTGAGTTTTTACCTGAAGGTTTCTCAAGAAGAGGTTTTTAACGAGGCAATATGTGGAATTAAGAGCTACGGTATAATGTACTCTTTTCTCCATTTTTTCTCATTGAGTTTTCATGAAGGAGTTTTTAATGAGACATGTGTGTCGTCGTAAAATGCGGAGTATTATAACAGTAATATTTGATGGAGGAGGAAAGGAAGTTCTAGAAGAATCTATCCTAGTCCTACTCCATATGTGGGCAATTTACCAAAAGGACTCTCTCTCGTAGGAGGGAAGGAGACCCCCTACCCCAAGTATAAATAGTGGAGCGCCCCATAATGTAATTACACAAGTTTATTCAGAATAATAAAGAGAAGGCTTCACCTTACATTATGTCTCGCCTCTTGCCTACTTTTGTGTGTTGTTTTTCCCCGCCGACAGCGTGTTACAACAGAAACTGCGCGTCTGCTGTACTGCTGTACGCAGCGAAATGATAAAGCGCTGCCCTACGTGGCCCACCTGCGTGTAGCACTGACGCATATAGCACTGCACTGACGCAAAAGCCAAAGCCTTTTCCTTAAGAGGGTGTTCGTTTCTCTAGGCCTAAAGGTCACATCAAAACTAATCTTGTTATTTAGGCGTCTTAAATAAGTTTAATTATAAAACTAACTGCAGAACCTTGTACTAATTTGCGAGACGAATCTAATGAGGGTAATTAAGTCGTGACTAGACGATGGTTACTGTAGCATTACTGTAGCGAAACATAGATTAATTAGGCTTATTAGATTCGTCTAGCAAATTAGCCCACATCTGTAAAAAAGTTTTGTAATTAAACTTATTTAAGACGCCTAAATAGCATGATTAGTTTTGATGTGACCTTTAGGCCTAAATTGCCGAACACCCCCTAAGCCTTTTCCTTTGCCTTTTTCTGCTCTCCTCACGGGGAACGATGCGGGGTAAGTCTGCTTGAGTCTGCTTGGCCTCGATTGGCTTTTCTTTTTTCCTGCCGCTGGAGTAAATCAAGTATAGTCCTTGTACACATATAGTATATTATTAATAGGCAAATCTTAACTGTCTTTCGAGAGATAATAATCCTACATTCAGTTTACTCTCACATTCGTATCTCACATTCTAAAGTATAACATAGAGTATGTGTTTATATTAAAAGGCAGTTTAGTCTCAAATAACTGTGAACCATCTATTTGAGTAGATTTCAAGAGTGCAAGACTTCACCGATATCTGCTTCTATTATTTTCTTTTTTCGTTTTGGAGAGTAATTATATTTTTAAAATTGGTTGTCGTAGGACAAAACATGTCAATTAGAAACTCATGTGATGTCAATTGTCAAGTATAAAAGTGATCATGTTCGGGATACGAGGATTTTTTTTAACGTGTTAAATTAATTTGCAATATAGTGTGATCAGTTGTAACAAACCATTTTACGTGACATGAGACCCTTGCGAGAAAGAAAATGATGTCGTTACACATTTACAATAACAACTGAAGAAGGTGTGGCTGGAGAAGGGGAGCTCCCCGCCATGGATTCGTCTGCAGCGCTGACTCCTCGGCGGCGGCAGAGGGTGTCTCGGCAGGGCGCAGTGAGGGCACGCGCGGCATGGCGCACACCGCTGCGCTGACCAAGTTCGACGTTGCGCCCGACCAGCCAGGGGCACGGGGTCGAGCGCGGTGGCGGGGCGCGGGACGCGCGGAGGAACACGGCGCGCGGGGGGAGCGCAGTGCGGGAGAGGGCGTCGTGGCAAAGGGCGGCGCGCAGCGAGGTGCTGGCGCGTGTGGTTGAAGAATAGCCAGTGCGATGCCTGCTACTGTTGGAGCTGGTGCCTAGTGAAGGAAACGCAAACGACTGTTCACGCGAGGCAACTGTCCATTTGCATATGGAAAATGGATGCTCTTGTTGGAGTCAGGCTAACATCGCACGTTATTGGGTAGAACGGCGCATATTTCCAATTAATGACTAAAGTTTTTTTTTATTAAAAACCGCTCGCTCGATCACCAGTTCCAGCAAACCAACAATTATGGTGGGACCCAACTGAAAAGGCATAGTACTTGCTGTTGACGTGTCCTTTCTCTGGCCACTGACGCACGTCGTGTTGCGATCGATGAGCTGGCGAGCTAAACAGAGAAGCGGCTAAGTGAAGCGAGCCCCGCCATAATTATGCGTGGCGTGACTGCAAAGACAGTCACGCCAAATGTTTGGCGCGACTCCTTTTGCAGCTCGGTCCATATAATATGACGTGTCGTTTCACGCCGACGTGGAAGATGGTCACGCCGATCAAATTGGCGTGACCGTAATTTTAGTCGCATCAGATTGGCGTGACCAAATGGTCTAGATGTTGGAAATAGAATTTTGCACGGTTTATTTTAAAAATATTAACAAAAAAGGTTTAACTAATAAAAAAATCTCGATGAGCTGCCGTGGCCAACCCCGTCCACAACGACTTCCTTCCGCCGCATCTCCTCGACGACAAGTTGCGCACTGGAAGCAAGCCGCCCGTGCCCTCCTTCAACCTCGCGACTGTAATGTCACGCTCCCCGAGCCGGGCCCGCATACACCTGGCAGCGCTACTACTTTTCAATATTTATAGTCACATTTATCTAAGTGTTAGTTTACCACATTGCATAATTATTGTTACGTATCGACGAGGGTTCACTTACCATTGATTTATTGTGAGGTTCAATTTTAGTCTTTGTTAAGAGTTGATGTTGACAGTGTGCCCACCATCGACCTAAAATCCTGTGGCTCCGCCCATGGCCTTCAATCCTGCCCCACGCACAGCCACGCCCTGCGCGTCGCCACATACGCGTGCCTCCGCGCCGCCACTCGCGTACAAGCGAAGCTCTCAACTGTTCGAGCTCAGACGTAAAGCAGAGAAGCGAACGATTCGCTGAGATGGAGTGCTGTGCTGAGAAGCATCTGAGCAGAGGCTGAGTCAGAACGTCGCCGCGCGGCCGCGCCCTCGTCGTCGTCTCCGGCGGCGGCGGTGGTCGGGGCTCTGCACGGCGTGGCGCGCGTTACGAGCACGCGGAGCAGGTCGCGCGGTCCGCGCACGCCGATCTGGTCTAGGACGAGATGCACGCGTCCGTGTCGCCGCTCGACGTGTCACGTGTGCGCCGCGGCGAGAGGACGCGCTCGACATGGAGGCGCGGCGCAGGGACGACGTTACGAAGCTGCGCCGCGAGCAGGAGGCTCTGCGTGCTTGTGAAGTGGCGCTGTCCAAGCGGGTGGCCGCGGCGCAGGATTGCTCGCTGCGTGCTTGCGAAGCAGAGCGGACCACAACGCGCGCGGCTTGCAAGCCAAGAGCAAGCGGTTGCACGAGGGCCGCCGCATCAGCGAACAAGCGGTTGCACGCGGGCCGCCGCATCAGCGAGCACCGTGTGGTGACTTGCCGCTCATGAGGATGTTGCACGGCGGACGTGGCCGTGGGGCTAGCCGCCAGCGGAAGGAAGGCAGTCGTAGGGGAATCAGCGCCGAGCAACGCGCAGACATCTGTATTGGAACGAACAAACGGCGGTTGCGCGGACGAACAGAAGCTCGGCTGGAAGGTGGACGACGACACTGTGAGCGGCGTCCTCGTCTCAGCTCTCAGCGACCCGTAGTGCTGACGGCCGTCACTGAGATCCAAGGCGATCCCGTCGATGAGGGGCATGGGATGACTGGCGTGCCGACGTCGTGGCGGTGCTGCGGGTCAGGCTGGGTCTCGACGAGCAGTGCCATCTCCCCTGCCACGTACATCCTCACGGCCCCACAGCATTGATCTGCAGCACGGACGAGCCACCGCGGCGACTCCGGCAGGAAGCAGACGGTGACGAGCAGGGACGGCGACGCCCAGCATCTCATCAGCCGCCAGCGTCATGCCGAACAACAACCATGCCGTAGGACAGGATCATGCCGCCCGGCCCGAGCCGGTGAATTGCGGCAGCTTGTTCAGGAGCTCACGGATATCCCCCGTCTCGGAGAAAATTAATAGTGAGATTTAAGGATATACAGAGTGATTAAGAAAATTTTAATTTAATTTTTAAATACTTCATACATGCTCAACAACTTAAATCTTTTATAATTTTTGCCTTTCTCTGCCTGTTGTCACACTCACAACTGGAAGTTGCACAACATAAGATGGCTCCTGCATTCTTCACTATTAAATTTATCCAAAAGATGCCTCTTATTGCTGTCCTAATGATATCCTTAATAGATTTTGTTACAATTATTTTGCAAAATCTAGAATGACTTGAAACCTTTTAGTTCATTGATGGCCATTGGATATTATTGAAAAAGGAAACTCATATGGAGGCAACGGTGAAGGTCTGCCAATTGCTGGAGATGGCCATGATGGTTGTGGCATCATAGGCTTAGGATATAGCTGGTTATCCCCCTGTTTATCGCTTATGGAGTTTTTCTTATTCTAAAATGCTTTTAAAATGATGTAACTTTGGGTTTATTGCATCACGGATGAAGAAGTCCAGAAGGCCCAGAACTATATTCCTTTATCCAAAAACAATGAATTGCGTACTCCAAGATGTGACGTTTAATTTGAATTCTACCTTGTTTGGTTTATGTCTTTCGTTATGGCACAAACCCCACCAAACAGGAGTCGCAAAAAAAAAAAACCCACCAAACAGGCACACCTTATGTCGACAAAAGTACCTATCATTTGTTATGCCGTTTACACTTGTGAGCCAAAGCTGGAGATTGTAGCTTTCTGCCGCTCGCCCCTAGCCCTGCCCACTCAAACTTCGCTCAACATATACCTGCACTGCCATTGGGAAAAAGAAAACAATTAATTCGTTCTCTCTCCCCTATATTCGCGAACAGGCAGAAACAGTTGTGCCGCCACCATGAATCCTATCTGGAGCTTTTTTTTTTTTTTTTGCGAGGGCTATCTGGAGGTTTAACATACAAAAAACTGAATCCACCGGTTGGAGTTATGCAATATGTCCAAACCTAAATTGTTATTCTAAACAGAACAAATATTGGTTTGCAGAGTAATTTGGTTGATTGCTCTCTAAACTAATTGCCAACGCCTTCTTAATATCTTAGGATTCAGGAGCAACATATCAGTTTATTGTTCATGCATGTTCAGCAAAATGACATAGCAAAATTTATTTTTAAGAAAAAAAATGTGCTTCCCAGCAATTCAGAGGTTTTGCGATCTTGGAGCTTACCTCGGCTATGTACTCCCTCCGTTTTTAAATTGCTGACGCTATTGACTTTTTTCGTTACTTTCTGACTGTTTGTCTTATTCAAAATATTATCTCAAATATAAAAAATTATAAGTTATGTTTAAGTTTGTTAGTAATAAAACCATCCGTAACAAGATATATGATAATTTTGAAAATTATTTGAATAAGACGAATAGTCAAACGTAACAAAGAAAGTCAACGGCGTCAACAATTTAAAAACGGAGGGAGTATGAGAAAAGAATGCTAAGAAAAAGAGGTTGTTTTAATCATCACCCGGGTAAATCAGAGGGAGATCTCATCAAGATTTTAACCGCTGGATCTAGGATCTATGGCTCTAAATTGCACATGATGATGATAGGTTACAAAAAAAGTCATGTGGGATTGAGTTAGATCTCACTCAAAATTTTTGTTGCACCAGTATTACTTGAAAATTACACGAAGAAAGTAATTGTAATTTTTTGTGTGTACTACCCTGTACTTCAATTACAAATCAATTGTAGCTGATATAAACGGGAAATGCCAGGGTTACAAAACGAATTCAGGTGAGAAGAGAGGTTGGATTACTCGAATTTCGTAAACTGTATGTAGTCGTCGTACAAAAATCTTAGTACAAATTCAACAGACAAAGACCACCCCGTATCTTGCCCAGGTAAAATTTGGAGGAAGCTCCTTGTTAGTTGTTACTCTCGCCTCTTTGGTAGGGCTGTGGCTGTGCCGGCTTCGGTTGTGACTGTGGTTTTTTTTAAAAAACGACCGTGCTGCCTGTGTCTATGGCTGTGCCTAAAACGTTCGGCAAAACGGCTTTTTCTGCAACTTCTCCATATTTTTAGGTACAAATATGGAAAGATGAGGACGCCGTAGAGAAAGAAAGCCGGTGAAGCTACCATTTTGTGGCTTCATGCTTCACCTTATTTTTGGATACGGCTTCCTCTTTTTTTTAAGGAGAAGCATATGAGGAAGCACCCTGTTAGGTTTGAAAACTTGTGAAGCGGTTGAAGAAGCCATTGGAGAAGCCCTACCAAAACCATAGTCCACGTCATCGACCCGTCACTGCACACAAACCTCAAAAAATAGCCTAAAAAAAATTAAAATAGCCGAGAGAGTTCATGGCAGTGAAAACAATTTCGGCCGAAATTTTGCAAAATTCGACAAATTTCGGTTATACCGGTCCCCTCCAGTATTTGATATTACCGGCCAGTTTCTGCCGGTTTTGGACCGGTTTTGAAAAATTTGGAAAAAATTCGGACCGATACTGGCCAAAATTTACCGATTTTCGTTATATTGCCCTTGATCGGTAATTTTTTTACACCGAGATTCAAAACACTGGTTCATGGTCTTGTCAAAATCAAGTTATGGGCGCGAATTTTCTAGGATTTAACGGTGTTGTGCTTTCAGCGGTGGGTGACGTAGATGTCGACAGCGAGGCGCCAGTGGTGACTTCGTCAATCTCGAGAATTTGCCAACTGAGTCTTCGAAAATGCTCGTAGGGGCAGGGTTTACGTCTGTGTGTTCATAAGGCCCAGTGTGCGTGCGCTGTGAGTGTTTGAGGTACTGTGTAATAAAAAAAAAGAGAAAACATTCAAGCTATAAGCAAAACGATCAAGGGTTTACCGTTCTTCCCGTCAGCAGTTTTGCACGGGCTGTCGGGCATGACATGGTGGCTGCCCAGTGCCCCTGCCTTGCTGTGCATTTGTCTCTGTTAGCGACCACCGAACGACGATGAGTGGTGGTGAGGAACTGAACCTGATAAACAAGCGGAGCGCCGGGACTCAAGAGGGCTCTCTGAGCCACAGTAGAAGGGCACGGCGAGTGTGGCGTCCACGGTGACGACTGGCGACAGCAAGGCCGCTCAGTGAAGCCGGACAGCCGGTCATCCCGCTTCAGATCCTCGCATGGCGCGGCTGGCACCGAAGCCGCGGCGCCACGTGCGTGCCAGCCATCTGGCCGACGCAATTCCCAAACGAAGCAAGCCGTACGTTCCGCGGCTCCAGCATCAGTCTTTAACCTCGACGTGGTGACGCCTGCGGTCATGTCGCAGCCGGGAGAGTGCGCCGGCGACGCGTCGTCTGCTCGTGGGTCGGCGTCCTTCTCCGTGTTCTCCGCTCACCCCACGGCAGATGTCGGCCTCAACGGCGTCAAAGGTGGCGCTGATGCTTCTCGGCGACGATCCACGATGGGTGCCGCAGCTCGCGAGAGAACAAGCGTGTGGGCATTCATCATGGTGCCCGAGCCTCCGGACACGTAAGCTCTGCCTGTCAAGACGGCCACGTGCGATGGCAGCAGCCGCCACGTCCAATGGCGCCCACGGACTGGAACCACAGCTGCTACTTCACCACCACCGCCACCGCCGCCTCACTTCGTCATCGTCCACCTCGTGGCGCAGGGCCACACCATCCCCCATGGTCGCCGACCTCCCCCACCTCGTCGCCGAGCGCAGCGCACGCGTTTGCCTGATCACGACGCTCTGCTGCACGGCGTCGCTGAGCAGGCCGTGGGTGCCAAGCTGCATGCCCTTCGTCCAGTGCGTGCCAAGCCGGTCGGACCGCTCTGCTTCTGCAACCGTCGCGCTTGGCGCCGTCGTTGGTCGAGCACCGAAGCCGACATGGGATGGATGCCGTACGTCGTTCTTGGCTTGTCGAAGGCGTGGCGCCGCCTTGCGCCAGAGAGGTCTCCGCCGGTGAGGAGCAGAGGCGGCGTGCGTGACAAGGCCGGCGCCTCGGGACGGGAGCCGGGCCCAACGGATTTGCCAGCTAGCTGGGTCCGTAACAACCTCGTTACCTGCCCTTTGCCAATCGCACCGCGCCGCGATTGCAAACGTTTTTTTCCCCAAAATCCCCACTCCCCAAATTCTGGCATCACCACCACAAACCCCCCGCCGCAGCGCCACCGCCACCGCCTCAACGCGCCCCTGCCTCGAGCACTCTCTTCTGCCGGCGATGGCGTCGACCTCGCGTCCCGCGTCCGCAATGGAGGGGGAGGAGGAGCTGTGGGAGCTGCTCGGCGTCCAGCCACCCGTCGTGGCTTCGTCGGCGTCCGCCCCGCGGCGCGCGGCTGCGGCAACGGAGAAGCAGGAGCAGGAGCTCGTCTGCGCCGCGCTTCCCGTCGACGACATCTCGCCCCTCGCCCCCGTGCTCGCGCGGCGTGCTCCTTCGGCGTCCACCTCGGGCTCGCGGCGCACGGCCGCGACGACGTAGAAGAAGCCGCTATGCGCCGCGCCGCACCACCGCGACATCGCGCCGTCGGAGTCCGCCACGAAGGAGATGCGGCGGCGGGAGCTCCTCCGCGCCGATTCGCCGGTGAGCGACCTCTCTCCGCTCGCACCGCTGTCGTCGTCCACCTCGCCCTCGCGGCGCGCGGCCGCGACGAAGGAGATGCAGCGGCGGGAGCTCCTCCGTGCCGACATCTCTGCGCTCGCCCCCGTCCTCGCGCCGCGTGCTCTGCCGCCGCCAGACTCCACCTCGCCGACGAAGGACAAGCAGCCGCGGGGGATCCTCCGCACCATTTCGCCCGTGAGCGCCATCTGTCCGCTCGCGCCGCGCGCTCTGGCGCCGTCGGCGTCCACCTCGCGGCCAGCGGCGGCCGCGACCAAGGAGGAGCAGGGGTGGGTGCTGCTCTGCGCGCTGCCCCCCTCCGACCCCCTCCCTGCTCTTCTCCGGCGACGCTTCTGCTTCTCCGGTGACGGCGCGCACCTGCACCTCCCTGCCGCGGGCCCCGACCGAGGAGCAGCAGCCGTGGGTCCTGCTCTGCGCCGTCCCGCGCGTCCTGGACTCGCCGGACATGATCACCGGCGAGTTGATGGACGTCGCCGTGTCCGTCGTCAAGCCGCCCGGCGTCTCGTTCCTCTACTCCAACCGCCGGATCACCCCGCGGTGCGGGCAGGACGGGCCCCCGAAGCGCCACCACGCCGTCCTGTCCGACCCCGCTCCATCGAGCCGCCGCTATCCGTACGTGGCCGCCGCCGTCGACGCATCCGGCGCGCTTCTCCTCTGCGCCAGCCACCGCGCCGACCGCGATCCGTCGCCCTACCTCAACTGGCCGCGCTTCTATCTGTGCGACGCGGTGCGGGGCACGGCGTCCGAACTTCCCGACGTGGACGACTGCCTCTACTCGCTCGACCATCCCGGGAGGGTCGGCGTGCTCCGCGACGCCACCGGCAGCGGCGACGTCGTCGTCGCCGAGCTGCACCCCGTGCCCCTGCTGGCCACCTCCGGCGGTGCCAAGACGGCGACCCTGCTCCGCCACATTGCCTGGACTACCAACTGGACCGTGACGAATCTTCGCCGACCAGAGGACCGTCCGGACGACTTCGCCTGGGCGTATCAGGCGTGGTGGGTTGACCTGTCCTACGGCCTGCTCTATTGCGACCCGTTCGCCGAGACACTAGACCTCAGCTTCGTCCGCGTCCCGGAAGCTGCCCAGCTGTCCAGCGGCCGCAATGCCATGGTAGTGCTGCGAGAAGACCTCGACAAGACTCGCTGCGTCCGGTCCAGTGGAGGGAAGCTATGCTTCTGCATGCTTCACGATCATGCTGATGGTGGTGTCGACACCACCATCAGCATGTGGATCCTATCGGACGCTAGCAGCTGGGTGCCCCACTTTCAGGTTGCCATCTCCGCCATTTGGCCCAGCAGTGCCCCCGTCATGGCCTTGGCTGGAGTTCATCCACACAAGCCCAACGTCGTCTTCATGTGGGAGGGGGCAAAGCTTGTGGCGCTTGATGTCCTGGAGAAGAAGGTGACCGGCCGATGCGACTCCTTTGCGCCGCCTGCCGGTCACAACGTCCCGGAGGGAGAGTTTCCATCCTCGCGCCTGCTGCACGCATGGGTCCTTCCTGCGGCTCTACACCGGGCGCACCAAGTAAGCACTTTTCCTCCCCTTTTTTTGCTGCCTCCGTTGTTTGTACCGCACGTCATACATCCATCCATTCATTCATTCATTCATTTCGTGACGCTCATCTCCTGTCTGAAGGTCCTTGGGTGATGCCTTCTTATCACTGGTAGCATCGTCGGCGGATCGAGGTGCCTCTCAGAAGCTGGGGTGTAGTAGTACCGGAGTGCCGGGCAGAGCGAAAGACTACTTACTTCATCTTTCTGGTTTTTTCCTGTTGTTGTTTCAATCTGCCTATTGTGTTTGCGGTAATAAGTGAGTGCAAAGATTACGTTGAGACACGCTGATGGTGCCATCAGTTCACATGTTGGCTAATGTTTTCCTCAAATCGGCATCCCTCTTACCGCTTGTTCACGGATTGGAAATTTGCTATTGGTTCTCACGAGCCAATAAGATTTTCGTATCCATTCTGTAAGCAAACTAGTAAAGGAAATTCCTCCGGACCTCCTCCTTTTCTCGCTCGATCGTGGGAATTGTTCAACTGTGCATGTGCATTAAAGTAGATCTTAGATTACAACTTCGCTGTCTTTCCTTCTTCCCTTTTCCTGATGTAAATCGAGACAGAGCAGAGTACCCTGTCTCTGGAATTCCACATGAACCAAAGAAGCCGCACCGCCACTTTTCTGATTTCTGTATCTATATGAAGTTTATGCTCATCCATCAAAAGCTAGCAGAGTACCCTTTCTCCATTAGAATGGTGTCGATGTACCGCCTGCGCGACTAGGATTAAGTCACAATCAATCTGATCACACTATCACAATGACCCTAATCTTACAAGCCTGGCTAGTAACCGCACGTCAGTCACGGATTTGCAGCCCGGATCAAGCTCCGTCATATATCTTCGCCTCTCACATGGATTCTACTTGCGGGAGATATATATATTTTGTCTCCCATTGGTGCAGATTCTCCATACGACCGATCTTATCTTGTATCTACTAATTGGACCCTTTTTCTGAGGCCTCCACATTAACCGGAAGAAACTGTTAGAAATTTTAACAAAAAAGCAAAACACCCGTCCGTACAAATTAAACTAAGATAAAAAATAGCTAAACAATAGCTCTTATATATTTACTAATTGGAGACTCTTTCTGAAGCATCCATGTTAATCGGAAGAAAATGCTAGAAATTTTAACAAAAAAGCAAAACATCCAGCCGTATGAATTAAACTAAGATAAACAATAGCCTTTGGATCTAATGTGATTTAAATTACTCATCATGCCATTACAAAAAACTTAGTCAAAACGACCCCTAATACTTATTTACATACTACCCACCATGCCATTATGAGTTAAAAAAATTCAAAATTAAAAAATAGCAAAAAATACCCCCTAATTCCTATTTTCAAACCACCATGCCATTATGAGTAAAAATAATAGATAAATTCGGAATTAAAAAATTACCAAAAATAACCCCCCCCCCCCCTTTCCTGTTTTAAATTACCAAGCATGCCATTATGAGTAAAAAAAATTAAGTTCAAAAATATAAAAAAATAGCTAAAAATACCCCTAATTCCTATTTCTAAATTGCCCACCTGCCATTATGAGTAAAAAATTAAATTCGAAAATATTAAAAATAGCTAAAAAATACCCCTAATTCCTATTTATAAATTTCTGCCATGCCATCATGAGTAAAAAATAGATAAAAGTTATAAAAATAATTAAAAAACATCCGTATTTCCTATTTCTGAATTACCCACATGCCTTTATCAGTTAAAAATAGTAACAATAGCAAAAATACACATAATTCCTATTTCTAAATTACTCACTTTACCAAATTCGAATTAATAAAGGAGTCTATTTGAATATTCGCAATGCAGATCTCATTAGGGTTAAATGTCTTTCTTGGCAAGATGTAATTTAGTTTCAAACATGAGTTGCAATGAATCATTTCATAAATGTATAATGCATCAATGGTTCAATACGATATTTATCTTCAATATGTAAGATAATAGATATGCATATTCCTATATATTAAATAAGAAAACCAAGAAAATAATTGATGAAGGGTAAAGAGCACTTTAGCCGTTACAATATTATGGAACTTTAAGCCCATATACTTATAATTTTATGAAAATAATTTCAATATATGATGGTTAAAGTTTGGATGGTATAATATTGTACTAAACTAAATCAAAATGTGCGATAGGTGATGCACATAACATAGAGACCATATATTCATAAGTTTAAGAAAAGTATTTCAGTATATAAACATATATGATGGTTAAAGTTTGGATAGTCTAGTTATTAAATATTTATATGTGATAGAATACTATCACAAATGTTACCATATGATGGTTCGAAAGATACCCATTTTTATAGACCGGTCATAAGTATACTATAAGTAAAATAGTAAATAAGAATCAATTTATGTAGTATGCATATATATCAACAATCGAACCATCTCACAAATTCTTTTGCTTCTGAAGGGAGATTGTTTGATGTTTCTCTGGCCTATCATAGTCATTTCCCACGAAAAATTATTGAACTTATTAACATGTATTCTATAATATTGTAAATATATAAATTAGAATGGTAATGCTTCTTATTAATTAGCACCATCGCAGTAAAGTTGTCACACCTAGTTTTAAGGACAAAACCGAATGCTCATCTATATGTGTGCCAGGACCAAGTTTCACACATATAGGACAAAATAAAGTAAAATAGATAACCAATGCCATAATTATATCGTATAATTATTATAATATATGTCTCAAAGGACTAAAACAATACAAATGCTAGTAGAAGACTCCATAACACCACAGGCAGTCGACCGGGGGCTCCACAAGCTTAGTCTTCTCCATCATCTTCAAAGTGGGCAATCTTCATGCTCTGAGCAGCATTTCATAAACGTGGAGGAAATAGCAAGTTTGAGTACATGTTGTACTCCGCAATGGTAGGAAAATATGACATGCAAGTTTATATGAAAGAAAAGGCTGACATATGGTTTAAAGTAGAAAGCAAACTATGGAGGCAGAGGTGTCATCTAGGCACGGCGACATGGAGGCTGAGTACGAGCACACGGTGCCGAGCCGAACGGCGGCGGGAACGAGGGGTGCCTGAGTGGGATGCCTTCTTGCCGAGCCTTTGCGCATTCTGCCCTCGAGCTTTGGTCCTCTGGCATTGAGTGTTTTCTATCGTGTGGACCGTGCAGCAGCACGGCTCAGACATCATGCGGCTCATCCCTCGCGATGATGCAGACAGCCGCGCATTTGTTTGTGTGCTGGACTGTCAAGATCAAAGGGAGATAGGCAAGAACAGGAAAGTACAGACACGAATTTAGGGAAATAACTGAGATCAAACGTGCTATTGGTAGAGATATACTGGTTCTATTGATGAACTGGAAAGAACAGAAATAGTTCGGGTTTCAATACATGCCCATCGATGAGGGAGGCGGCGGCTTATATGAGCTCGCAGGCAGCAAGTTACAGCGACAGTGTAAAAGGAGAAGATGAGCTACAGCTTTGTCTGATCGGTAACAATAAACGCGGCAGCATCTATCTCTAACGGAAAATCAACGTGGACCGTCCCATATAAGTGAAGAGGTATCCTACTCTGTCTTCAGACTAAAGTGCATGCTGACACGGACACACTTTGGGTCAGCCCCTGCCGCGGCGTTGTTCGTAGTTGTGGAGTCCTGGCAGGAATCGAGGTCGAACTACTTTAAGATTCGAAATTGTGTAGCTGTAGAGGTCAAACTACTTTCCCAGACCATCTTATTACAGTGAATCAAACAGCGACCTCGGAATTAAGCTAAGGCTCGGTGAACGCAATACCATGGCAGACGCTCTACCTAAAGTTGACGACGACCACATGACCTTGGACAACCACCTCATCCTGGAGCTCGTCCTCCTGCGCGTCGGTTCCGCTACCTGCCTCGTCCGCGCGCCGGCCACATGCAAGCTATGGCGTCGCGTGATTGCAGACGGTGGCTTCCTCCAGCTCTACTGCTCCCTCCACACGCCTCCCGTCCCCGGTTACTACTTCAACAGCGTATCTCCTCGCCCCCCGGAAGTAGCATGTCAAGTCTACACCCCAACTTTTGTCCCCTCGCCGTCGTCAATTGACCTCACCATTGACACCAGCTACTTCTCAGTCGACTGCCTCCCAGACGGCCCGAAATATTGGAAAATATGGGATAGCCGCAGCAGCCTTCTGCTGGTGAACAACCTCAGCCGAGATCACCCTTATGTCTTTCCTCGCATGTTAGCTGTATGCGAGCCCCTAACACGGGGCTACATGAGAATCCCTGCACCACCCAACTTCGACGATCGTTTCTCCCAGGTATATAGATGCTACCTGGTCGACGGCAACGAAGACGAGGCAGGCCGTTGCATCGGCATGTCAAACTTCAGGGTGCTATGTGAGATCCTCCGCGGCGGCGTCATGCACGCTGCCGTATTCACCGTCGCCGGTGGCTTGGGCTCCTGGATGAGAAGGCCTTTGACAAGATTATTCCAATGCTTCACCAAAAGCGTTGCTTCGGCCGCGCAGGGGGGTCTTGGTACTTCGTCGTTGAAGACAGGACAGTGGTCGCCTTCGATGGCCACACCGGCGAGTACTCGCCGTTTCCGTTACCAAGCAATGAGGACTGGCCTTGCGACGTTTGGAACAGCCTTGACATTACCGACGGCCGCGATGGCAAGCCACGAATCTTCTCTATAGAGGACGACATCTTGAAGGTTTTTGCTAGACTAGACAGCTGTGGCAGCTGCGACTGGTTGCTGGTAAAGAAGGTTTCACTACAGGAGGCAACGCGCGGCCTGCCGGGTTACAAGTCATCGTTCTTCAGTCACCCTCTACACCTCTGGGGCAGCGGCCCGGGTTTCGTCACCCTGACACCTATAGGTAGAGAGTTATGGCTCTTTTCGGTTGATCTCGACACCATGGATGTGAGCCGCGCGTCGGCACAGGACATGCAGGACGTGATGTATAAAATACGAGCTCCCTTGGCCCCCGGTGTTACACGCCTCCTTAGATCCGAAAGACAGTTATTGATTGCAAAGCTGCTCCACGCTTCACGTACGGTTTTAATTGTCTCGTTTATATATTTTTATTACTGTTTTTCTTCTGCTGCAAATACTCTTTTACTGCATCGTGTCCTTTCTATCATTCGTACAAAATGGAATGTAGTAATGCGCATAGGTCGTTTTCAAACTATCACCGATATAGGAAAGTTTATTAGTACGCTTTTCATTTGAGCTTGCATGTATGATGAATCAATGTCCGTATTCCACTTACATTTGATGCCCAATGCTGCACACATTAGCTAGAGAATTTGAACACATATTTAGCAGGTTAATCTTTGTAAACTAGGTGTTCTAGGCAATGTTGAGTTTCAGGGAGGCAGCGACGTGGTGCCGGGGCAGCAGCCCAGCGACGCACTAATTAAAGGCAGTGTGGGCGTGGTACTGTGCTAAGTCAGGGTGTGACGCGGCTAGGGCGAGTGCGGGAGGGGCGGGGAGAGAGAGAGAGAGAGAGGGGGAGGGAGAGAGAGTTAGGGGAGTAAAATCCCATTATTTGAACTTGATTAAATCTGGTTACCTACTTTATTTTACCCTGGGTAAGTCGGACATGCCCATAAGATAGACCGAATGGCCCATGACACAAGAAGGTCAGGCAAGTCGGCAAGATAGATTAGGACTTTTTGTACCCGCCCAAATCATGTTATAACCAACTAGGATACTTTTTACGTAACCCTATACCCCAGATATATAAGGCAAGATAGGATCCCCAGAAACATCGACATTCCATACTGTGTAATAAAATCACCACGCAAGATGTAGGGTTTTTATCCTTCAGGGACCTGACCCTATATAAACTCGGCTCACCATCGATCGTGTTCTTGGTTCATTCACTCCTACAACAAATCTCCCGAGCTCCTTAAACCTCCACAGCGACGCGTAAAAGGTAGGGATTGCGTCAGAATCCCTCAAGACGAGTGTGATAGCCAACTTCATTGGCAACTTCGCTCCTGGCGACTGGATCAGCTTCGGAAGCCAAGAGTTCATCGCCAACAACGCCCATCGACTCGAAGAATGGTGAGACTAAAGTCGAGTCGGACTCTGCTCTCTTTGAGGTAGAGTCCGGCCGCTCGTCAACCTCCAGATTAGATCCTACCCAGACTATTGTGTGGCTGACAATATTATCACCCTTATACACTTATTGAATAGGCCAGACAGCCAATAATACAATTATACTATCATTGCGTTTCGTTAATCTTGGAAATAAAATTATACAACGCATGACGGAAAAAAATGAAAACTACTTGAAAACTACTAAGAAATGAAAACTACTTAATCCTATTAATCAATTTGTTACTCCAAGCTTGGACGAAGGACAGGGAGAGGCAACTCGGCATTGAGCGTTCCATTGTGCGGACTGACAGCAGCGCGGCTTGGCTAGCCCACACGGCCGCTTGTCCATCGCGGTGACGTAGACAGCGAGACGCGCTTGCTGGCCCACTTGCCCCACAGTCCCTTGCACGGCCGCCATTTTTATTTTGTGTGCCGACCACACTTGGGTCAGCCCCAGCCGCAGCTAGCGTACTGGTAGTGGTAGGTGGCGTTGCCAACATGCCCCTGAGAGTGGTGAAGTCTCCTCGGCAGCTCCCCGATCACGTCCGCTCGTCCCCGACGAGGAGGACGCAGCTATCACAGTGGAAGGTAAAATGACTGTTTTACCCCGGATATAAACAAACTTTAAGTCATTTCTTGGTACAATTATGAAATTTGAATGGGGAAAAAGCTCAAATTTTGATTAAATTTAAATTTAATACCAGCCAGATACTACTTAGTAATTTTCAAATAAAAACCAACCAGTAAAATAATAGTCGCATTCCAATAATGTTTTTAATATGTTAAAGTTTATTTTGTATCAGGGGTAAAATAGTCTTTTCATCCTCCACTAACACGGTTAAGTGCCAAATTTGGCGGAAGGGCCATAGAAGGAAACGAAAAATGGTTTTGGTCCTAATAGGAAAGTTCAATTCGAAAAGGGTCAAAGAAGGAAGCGTCATCATTTTTGATGGATGTAATGCAAGTAGGTGCTCAATGAATGCTCACTGAATTTTAGAATCAAATAATACAATGTTCTTGAGAAAGTGAACTCGTCCCTACTGAATGGCAAATCAAATAAACCAAGAAAAGATATACGAAAGCTTGCTATGAAAATTTGGAAAAGTGCAAGAATATTGATCATATTCTACCGTTTCATATCAACTAACCATATTAAATTATTGGAACATACCAACACTGGCCTAATAGCTGTGATGTGATTGTGTTGGCCTTTTTTGCTGTTGTCTGTTCTATTAGTTAGGTACACTTTTTTAACTATATTTTTATGAAACTAAGTTAAGGTTTCCTCGCTGAAGTTGATATTATAATTGGAATTTACATCATAGCCACTCTAATAAATTCATCACTTATTAAAAATCAAGGTTCTCATATAAAAGAAGCTTGATTTCACTTGAATCCTTCATGATCTACCAGTCTTGAGAAGAAGGCAGTAAGAAGAAGAAATTAAAAGATGTTGGAACATAACTAAGAAATCTACGAAACAAACATTATTAGGATTTGCTTTTATTGGCATTTTCTACTATTGTTTACCTCTACAAAGTTGCATACTAACTAATGGGGTGCTAGCTTCTTATGTGACTTGAATGTTCGACATGGATGCTTCACGTTGATAGGAAGAGAGCACCATATATTTTTTTCCAATGTAATTGTAATTCACAGAACTTATAGATGTTGGGATGTGTTATCGTTTCTCCACATTGGCACTCGGCTCTTCAGGCATGAGATTCTCAATAATATATATTTGGAAGCTCGACAATCTCAACGGGCAGCTTGGCGCCCGCAGCCTGCTTAGCGACGCCGTGCAGCCGAGTGTCGTGATCAGGCTAACGTGCTCACCGTGCTCGGCGACGAGGTGGGCGAGGTCGACCTTGGGGGATGGTGTGGCCCTGCGCCACGAGGTGGACGATGACGAAGTGGGTTCGTCCGTGGGCGCCATTGGACGTGGCGGCGCTGGTGCCTTCGTTCTCCGCCTCCCGCGTCGTCCTCGCGTGGCTGCTGCCATCGCACGTGGCCGTCTTGACAGGCAGAGTTTACGGCGCAGCGCAACCTTCCGTCCCACGTCCGGCGGCAGCTCTTGGACCCTTTAGGCCTCCTTTGGAAGCACCGGACTGGCTACCCACGGATGTGTCCGGAGGCTCGGGCACCATGATGCATGCACACACGCCTGTTCTCTCGCGAGCTGCGGCACCCATCGTCGATCGTCGCCGACAAGCGTCAGCACCACCTTTGACGCCATTGAGGCCGCACATCTGCCGCGGGGTGAACGGACAACACGGAGAATGATACCGGTCCACAAGCAGACGACGCGTGGCGTGGCCACCACAGTCTCCCGGCTGCGACATGCTTGACCGCGGGTGTCTGTCACCACGTCGAGGTTAAAGACTGAAATCGTCTGGAATGCGTTCTGCGACGTCCCCCCGCCAAGCAAATGTCCGGGTCCACCGTGCAACGTCCCCGTGAGCGCCGCCGCAGCCTGGCAGCCACCAGGCTCACTAACTACGTGCTGGCCGGCTTCCTAGACCGTGCCACTGACGGCCGACACCATCGCTAAGCTGCTAACCCCGCGGCGACGCGAGGATGACAGCCGGTTGATTCGGCGCTAGCTGCTTCAGATCGATACGCGCGAAATCGGAGACGCTCAACGTGGTGAAGGCCGGCGCGCATTGCCGTCATCGACGGGAACAGCCAGCGAGTTCTGGCGTTCGACGACCTGCGGCACCACCTCAAGTCATGCTTCCATTACCTGGCGGCGAAACGGGAGAACGCTGAGATGGGCGCGCAGCGGGCCGACCACGGAGGACACCGGCGCGCTCGTGGCCGCGCTGGGAGAGCCTCGACCTCCTAGTGCATGCACCTTTTGTGTTCGTAGTTGTCAGATGAAAAAGGTAACATAATTTTTTTTTAGGGAAAAAGGTAACATAATTTTAATGAGCAATCGAAGAGAAATATATCACCATTGCGTTTATGAAGGCTAAGATACAACGTCTTCGATAACAACCTGTGATCATAACTTCGCATCAAGGCGGTTTAGTAAGTAATAACGGATTGCCTCACTTGGCTCTCTCAGGCCGTAAGCCTAGTCATGGCAACACAGGTGACTCCCCCACAGAAGCAAATTGGCCGCCCCCCTAGCCGTCGGTGGAGGATGGAGTCCCAGAATCCAAGCATTCATCATGATCGCTTCTAGGTTAGGTGGTTAGGTGTTCCGGCGCACCGTGGCCGTTCTTGGCGGTGGCTGTGATCATTGTTAGTGTCAGGGTTCCTCTATTGGTCCGGTCAAGGAGGTCGGCGGTGGCGGTGCGGTGTCGCCAAGTTCGTCGACATAGAGCAATGGAGGGTGAGATGTCTCAACTAGCGATTGTGGCGAGTCGAAGGTACTCCCACTCCCTTCTTTGTCTTGTTGTGGTTCTTCCTGGCCATAGCTATGGATTAGTGACAGTTTGGTTGTCAATGATATCTATCCGAATGTTACTCGGATTTGTGTTTTTCCATGATGAATCTTGTGAAGAAGGCGATGATGGGTTCGGTGATGGGCTCAAAGGCAACAAGTTCATCGTATTTGCATGTGGAAAGTTATCAGTCTAATCCTCTTTTGCGAAAAGATTGGATTTCAGTTCTCCCCAATCGAAGATGAGGATGATCATAGTGGATAGCAAGATGACCATGTTCGTTCAGATCGGAGTTTTCATCCGTGGCATATTCGTCAGGGATGATGATCTTAGATGGTGGAATTTGCAACTCTTTCAAAGTTCGTTGTCTCACATCAATGGAGTTGGCGTTATTTGGGTTGCTTATGTAATCAGGGGATGTAACATGTTTTTCTTTAAGCGAAGGGGATGTAATATGTTTTAATATCAATGAAATTCTCTTTTTTCAAAAAAAAGTCACTTTAGTAAGTGTTAAAGATGTCACTGCGTTGCTTTAAGTAATACAATATTTTCCCACAAAACTGTATCGATAATTTTACCACAAGAATATGACTATTCAGCATGAATACTAACAAACAGTAATCTATAGTCCATTCAATGTCTAAATATCACAATTAGTTTGCTAATGTGATTTTATATAAATTAGGTACACATACACATTTTTAGAACAATTTCAGCACAACAACAAAAAATTCAATTGTAATCCTTGGCCCATTGATCAACATCCAATTAGTTATGTTTCAGTGTTGTCGTAGGAATTTATACAGTTACTAGAATAATAATCAATCGGACATAATGTATTCATCTGAAAAGTAAAATATGAATAGTAGTTAGTGTGTAATCATTATAACAAAAGCAACACTGACATACAAGTAGGAGTGACATATATACAAGTAGGATGGCGGCATGGTCCGTGGTAAGAGAGGCGACAGCGGTCCGGTGGGTAGAGAGGCGGCGGCGCATGGGGAGAGAGGCGGCAGGCTAGGGGGTTAATGCGTGGGAGAGGAAGGGAGATTGAGCGAGAGAGAAAGAAGATAAGGACGGAAGAGGAGGCAGTTGCGCGGTGGAGTTAGGTTATTTGCATCATTTTATACTCTGGACCTGTTTGGGTTGGGAATGCCTAGGCATTGATAACCAGCGGAGTAGCAGTGTAGCGGTTGCAAGGGTTTGAACATGGCAACTGAATGTATTTGATAGGATCTTTTTCCTTCATCCACATTAATTGGCACCTAACCGATTTTGCATAATCCAGTTTAGATAGTCATGCATATTATGCAAATTCACCTTTAGACTAATGGGTGTTAGTTCATGAGTGAGAATAATTGGTGCTGTCAGCATGTGAAAGGTACATGTCAAATTTTTTGCATCAGAAGTCTCAATCACACTTCGATAAGTATTGATTTCCTTCGTCCATGGATCTCTAAACTTGACAACCATGCGTTCATCGGCTAGAGCCGAAAGAATTCTAGAGTAACACCAATTTTCTTGTTCATCTTTGCAAGTTTCTATCTAGGCTCCCAGTCCAAAATCACTGACATTAAATCCTGATAACATGGAAAGGAACACACAATGGGAACATCAAATCTTTTGTTCTTAGTATTCGGTTTTATGTTCTTCCAAATAGGATGGCAAAGCGCTGATTTGGACTTTTTTATTCGAAATACAGTTCAATTTCTTGATGAATTATAAAATTATTATTTCTGTAGATACATCAAAGTGTAGTTTCCAAACTATTTTATAAAATACAAACGTTGTTAGAAGTACTTACCCAAATTTATTCTATGTTAGTGTTACAAGGAATTGATTGACCTTTCTCTTTGATTTTTTATGTTACGAAATCCATATTATACATATATTGAAGAATAAAAAATATTGAAATGATATATGTTTAAATTAAATATCCTACGTACTAAAGTGTTGTCAAGAAAATCTAGAGTCTGAAACTTCCAAATATATTGGGAATATCATGTCTGGCAAGCTGAGTGCGAATGTGGAGAAATGATAACACATACCAATATCTATATAAGTCTGGTGGTCACATAGATACATAACTATAATTACATTGGCAGAAATGTATGGTCCTCTCTTCCCGTCAATATTGAGCTTGTACAAAGCATAAACATTCGAGTCGCATAACAAGCTATGCAACCCATTAGTTAGTAAGCAAGTTTGTAGAGGTAACCAAACTTAAAAACGGCCAACAAAATCAAATCCAAGAAAAGTTTGATACTTCCAAATATATTTTATTGGGATGCTTCCAAATATATATTATTGGGAATATCATGTCTGGCAAGCTGAGCGCCAATGTGGAGAAACGATAACACATCCCAAGATCTATATAAGTTCGGTGGTCACATAGTCACATAATTTAAATAAAACTACATTAGCAAAAATATGTGGTCCTCTCTTCCCATCAACATTGAGCTTGTGAAGCATCTATATCGAATATTCGAGTCACATAACAAGCTATGCAACCCTTTAGTTAGTAAGCAAGTTTGTAGGGTTGACCAATATTAGAGAAGTTTTTCTTGGATTTCTTTGTTATGTTGCAATATATATTTTAATTTATTCTTCTTACGGCCTTCTTCTCAAGACTGATAGATCATGAATCAATCAGGTGAAATCAAGCTTCTTTTATATGGGAACCTTGATTTTTAATAAGTGATGGAATTAGTTAGAGTGACTATGATGTAAATTTAAATTAAAATGAGGTTGAACTTATTAATTCAATCAAAATTTAGTGAAAAATGTGTAACTTACTAATAAAACAAACATAAGCAAAAAAACGCCTGGTATGTTCCCATAACTTAATATGATCAGTTCATAGGAAATTGTAATATAATCAATTTTCATGCACTTTTTTTCATAGCAGGTTTTCGCATATCTTTTTCTGGGTTATTATAATCATTTCAGGTTTATTTGATTTGCCATTCAGTATGAACTAGTTCACTTTCTCATGAAAATTGTGTAATCTGAAATTCAGTGAGCATCCATCTAGCACCTGCTTGCATTACATCGATCAAAAATATCATGGCGCACACACATGTTAAAGCATACATGCATAGAGCCAGAGAAGAGATACGTGAAGGTTATAATATTAGTTTAGCTTCTGACCATAGAACTTAGTAGAGTTAGTAAAGCACAAAGATATTTGAGAGAGAGAGTGTGTGTATTAGTGTATATTTGATAGGCTACATATTGTATATCACGGACTGCCGTATATATATATATATGTATTTTCGAGAGGCTTAATGTAATAAAAACCAATTATTATACACAATCTATTTGTCTTAGAGAGAGAGAGAAGAGGGGGGGGGGGGGGGGGGGGGTGGTGGTGGGGGGGGCGGGCAGTAATGATATTCTTCTCATATTCCCAACTGCCCCATGCAGGGTCGTCAGGAACTCTTCTTCCGATAGTCCGGTACCTTCTCTTCTTAGCAACACCAGCAACCTCTGTTCTTATCTGAAGAATAGCAGCTTCTCTTCTTCTATCCTGCACGAGACAGCACGCAAACACTCTTCCCTGTCCTCAAAACAGAGAGTCCGACAGTTTTTGGAGAGTGGTCTACAATTTTAGTCTTTTTATTATTTTTCCTGCTCCTAGTGGCTGACAGTTTCTAGTTTGAAATGAAGGCCTTTTTGGTCGGGCTTCTTCAATGGTTTCTCCAGCGGCTTCACGTGTTTCGCAACCAAAGAAAATGCTTCGTCTGGTGCTTCTCTTTGAAAAAAAGGAGGAAGCCGTATCCAAAAATAAGGTGAAGCGCAAAGCCACAAAATGATAGCTTTACCGGCTTTTTTTTTCTCTACGGCGCCCTCCTCTTTACACATTTGTCACTAAAAATAAGGAGAAGCTGTAGAAAAAGTTGTTTCCAAATGTTTTAGGCACAACCATAGATACAACCAGCACAACCTTTTTTTAGAGAAGCCACAGCTGAAGCCAACACAGCCACGGTGGCCCTTAATGTTTTTCTCTGCAGCTTTTGTACTTTACCAACAACTTAATTCCATACAAACTCGTTACTCGGACAGTTATCATGCATGCTTAGCCAAATACACTAAGAGCTGTCGGCCACTTGCAATGATACTGTTGGGAAAATTTGTTAATCTTAGTGTAATCTAGGGCTCAAGAGGCTTTCTTCTTCCTTGTTTTGCAGTACCCTGTCTTGCAGCACCTGGTTTCACATGGAATTGTCTTGATCCTATAAAACGTCAGTATTGCATACTTAAAAAAGGAAATTGGATTCGCACAGGTGGTCAAGGACGGAAGTTTGTTGGTACTGTGTATTTTAATCTTATTTTGGACACCACCAGAAAAGATGAAATGTCGAATATTTTGGTGAAATTTCATCGATTTTTTTTTTTTTTTGAAGTTCTCACTTGACATCGCTCCAGCATGCTGGAGCACGGCACCCACAACACATGCGCAGTGGCCGAACACATGGATAATCTCAAATTCGGTCGTCCTGATACTTGATGACATCATGATACTGAACGCCAACAAAGTTCCAAGCCGGTGTGGAGGGCGAGACCCGGAGCAAGCTGCATGCGCTCCGGATGGCGAGTTGACCTGGGTGGTGTTAATTTGGGGAGTACTGAACTCGCAGGGCAGTCCACGGTTGGACATGACCGCGGTAGTCACCAAAGAGGCAATGAGTTGCCTAGTCGACGTTGAACATTGCGTGCGTGTCCGATCGAGTGCGTTGATGGCATCGCGCGGTGGCCCGTTGGCCCCGTCTTCTTTTCCTGACGGCATCTTTAACTCAAAATGAGACGGCGCAAGTCACACGGTGTCATAGCCTTGCTCCTTTCCGTCGTCAAGGATACTTCTCCAGAACAGAACGTCGGCCGGCCGCTGCGGCGCGTGCTGGCGGCAATCCAACTACGGGCGTGCCAACAGTACGGCAGCGCGGCTCGGCCATCCCGCACGGCTGATCCCCGTCCACGGATACTCGTCCCCGATGACGAGGATGCCGCTCCTTGTGAACAATCTACAATGTTTACTTCCATGCTGTCAGCCTATTCTTCGGTAATTAGATCTTCGGATTTCGGAATATCTGAAACTATGGGTTACAGTAACCTGTATTTCTGCTCACCATTTTTATGCTGTCTACCTTGATCATTCTGACTGACTGTTTAAACGGGATCTATCAATCAATCGAGGGAGTAGGGTAGGGACGCAAACATGATCCCGAGTCCGAGCTTCTTTTGTTTTTTTCGAACAAATAAGTCCGAGCTTCTTTTGTTAATCTTACCGGATCGAACTCATACGGCTACATACACGTCGTAGAATATGGACTGACTCGGACTGCTGGGAACCTACCTTCCTTCGCTCTATCTTTACTCTTCCTTATTTTCCTTCTGACTCTGCGTGCGTCGCGCACGCGCGCGCCCCTCTTCTGCGAAATTGGGCGCCGACAGGTGGGCCCTCTTCTTATTCTCCGCTCCGCTCCACGCTCCGGTGGTCTCCGCTTCCCTCCCCGCCCTTGCGCTCGCAGCGCGCCCCCACCTCCTTCCCCAAGCAAAAGCAGCAGCCGAGGTGCTCGCCGCTGAGGTCGCCCGCCTCCCCGCCGTCCGCGCGCGGCTCCTGAGAGCGCGCTCAACGCCGAGCCCCGTGTTGCGGCGTCCTCCGGCGAGGACACGTCGGCCGACCCAGCTCCAAACCCTAGCTGAGGAAGGACCAGGCGACGCGGCGAGATCCGGCCGGAGCCGCCTCCTCTCCACGCTGCCGTCCCCGTCCCCCTCCCCGCCCTCCTGCTCCCCAATTCGTCCGCGCGCCCGTTCAGCTTCCTGCTCGCCCCTCCCAGATCCACGCCCTCCCTGCTCGATCTGCGCCTCCACCACCGCTCCACGCTCCGTGACGCCGGCGCCGGCGCGGGCAACTCGTTCAAGGGCGGTCGTGCCGAGCTGCACGGCGTGCAAGCAAGGGGCCACCTCCGTCGAGTTGCTTCTGTGGGGCGGCAGGGAGCTCCAGGCCCGTCGTGCCGAGCTGCGGGCCGTGTCCTGGTCGAGTAGGAGCGTGGCCTCTCCTGCTCCAAGGCTGTTCGTCGCCGGAGCCGCTTGCTGGCGTCGGCAATGTGAGTCATCCTCCGTTCGGCCATGGATTCTTTGTTTGGTATCAGCATTTAGCTAGCAGTGTGTGTCTCTGTGGAACATTTGATGAATAGACAAATGGTTCCTATTGTCCACATATGGTTTGGGAATGCATCATCATAGATTGAATACTGAAATGTCTCCCACAACGAAGCCCATCTGTGTACGACATATTGAAACTGAACTCTGTTGCAGGAACCTGGCTAAACTCAGAATATATAGATAGATCCACACAAAGACATGTCTCCCACAGTGGATATTGTTCAGAAATGCAGGACATCAAAGCAAAGCCCAGCTGCGTACAACATGTTGAAACTGAACTTAGAATATAGATAGATTCTCATACCCACTTCTGAAAGACAGACAATTAAGCAGACAACACAGGGATGCATGTGATGTTGCATGATCAGTTTAAACACAGTTCTATGATCAGAAAGAGTCTGCTGGAAGCTGCAATTCTTGAGGCGAATTGAATTTAACGTTTCCTTGTTGTTTCTGTTTTTTTCAGTTGTTTGAGCAGTTGCCGACCTGAATCCAGTGGCTCAGTTCGCCCTAACCTCTGAAAGCATCAAGTTGGTTCTAGATGAGGTGCGCCCGTACCTTATGGCAGATGGAGGCAATGTTGCCTTGCATGAGATCCACAGGAATGTTGTGAGGTTGACGCTGTAGGGAGCGTGCGGTTCATGCCCGAGCTCAGTGACGACAATGAAAATAGGAATTCAGCGGCACAAATACGATGAGATGCTAGGGTCATGTAGGACGCCTATGTGTTTGAAGATACAAAAATACGATGGTAAGTTTATGGAACTAATGTATTTCTGCTATACATTAATTTATGGTGTTTGTTCCATGTCAACAAACTAACATTGTCATTTGAGATTCCATATCTTTGATAGACAAGATGCTATTGTCTACTGTCATTTCTAGATTTTTGATTTTTAGACCCGAAAACCAGTAAAGATTGTTACATTCATTCCTAATCATGTGCTGAGATAACTACACAATGAAGCCTATAGATAATGTCTTAAGCGAATAGCAATCAAATCTATCAATGTCACTACATTGCTATGAGCCAGATACAATTACATAAGAATGCTTCGTTCAGTTGTTTACTGAATATGTATACTGTTAGAAAATTCAGCATAAAGTTATTGTGCCAACTTACACACAATCTGTGCAACAACACTTTCCTCATTGAATGTTGTTGATAAATTCATATAAAAAATTGTACATTGACTTAAAGTGCAAGCTATCCTGCTGAAGCGGTTGCGGAATATTTACGTTACAAAGCATAAAAAAAAAATTCTATGTTGTAACAGACACTGAGCACCAGTATTTCTTTGGCAGTTCAGCATACAGCAACGCATATCTCGATCGATGCAGGACTGCCTTTCTTGTAACGGTGCACAGAAATCGGCTTCATTGAAAAAAGTATTGTGCCGAGAAACAACTATAGCCTAAAATAACAATCGTCCTCACACCTCAAGGCATTGGTTGCCAATTGTGCTGCTGTTGTTTGATTGGTCTTTTTATGGCAAGCTACCCTAAATCTACAGTGTTCCTCACTTTGCCTCTTAAATTCTTTATGATCAACACTATTCTAAAGTCACAGCAGCAGTACCCATTAATCTGATAGCACTTCGCTACTTAATAAAGTTAATCTGATATCAGTTTTAATTTTCTGTAGTTTCTAGGATACTTTTTATTGGATGCGCCTTGTATCTAAGTTATTACATCAATATAAGGCCAGCAGCTACTTTATAAAGTTAATCTGATATCAGTTTTAATTTCTATAGTTTCTAGGATACTTTTTATTGGATGCGCCTTGGATCAATGTTGTTACATCAATAAAAGGCCAGCAAGGTGTCTGGAAACAAACTTTTAAGTGTGAGGTTGAAATCCTCATCTATTAATTATAATTAATTTACCTGATTCATTAATCAAGTGCACACTTTTGTAGGTCAGCAGGCAGCCTTCCATAGGAACTGACGGTTTGTACAGGTTAGGTTTTTTTTTGTGCCCTTGCTTTGTTTGGGCTTCTGATCTCTCACTTTTGGATAGTGTTTGAGTATCGATAGGATCATGTTATGATGCCTAACGATGCTTGCATACATGGCAAGTCAAAATTTTCATTGCTTTCGTGCATCATTTTCAATGGCCATCACTCTAAACATTTGTACATTAAACAGCTTTTCAGAGTGCTGTTCTTTAAGAGATGATTTTCATGCTTTGACTGAAAAGGAATGCACGAAAGCCTCAATGTTTCCCTGAACAAGCAGCTGCTGGCTTTGACGTAGCACACTCTTCTTTCATATTTTTGTTTATTCTCACGTTTGTAGTGTGGCTCTTAAAATGACAAGTATGGGACAGAGCTTTCACTACACTCCACATATATCTGTAGTCTTGCATATACTGTATCTTTCATTTTTTTTCTTTTAAATCCTATGTGAGATTAAGCACATAATGTTTGCACTTAAATTTTTTTTCATTGCTTTCAGAGTTCAGTGATCAATGGCCAGTGCCCAGAATTTTGTGTTGCAATAGTTGTGTTACAGGCTCCATAGACAGTGCTAGGTCATATGAGACTTACAGTGTCATTGCTTAACAGTTTAAACCCCTCATTTCTTTCAGGCTTCATTTTCAGAGGCCAATACTCTGAACTTTTCAACACAAAACTTCGGAACTGAAAGACAGTTAATACTGACACATTCTGATAGAGGCTGGTCCACTCCCATCTCATAAATATTTGATTTACTTTCTCTCTGAACATGAGTCTGAATTTCTTGAAGTGCCACACTCTTCACATTCTTTGATAAATTATGTAGAGTGTGGTTCAGGAGCATGCATGTTTATGTACAACCTCCTTTACTTTAATGCTATCTAAAACAGAAAAAAAAGTTGCGCTTCTGCTGCTCAAATATAGAAGTTCCTTCTCCAAATATTCTCGTCAAGTTTCTGTCCACCTTCAGGCAATCAGGATGCTGGACGTGGCAGGCACAATATCAACGACATGGAGGGTCTGTAGTTTATGAACCGGCTGCTGACTATGCTTTCTATAGTTGGCTCATCCAAATTTGGATGCTCCACTGAAGCTGTTGAAGCGCATGAACACTACTGCATTTGCTTTTCAAAAGATATGGGGACAGCTGCATTGTAGCTGCAACTTGCTTATAGAATTGTAAATGGATGATATTTTAGATGAGATGCCCATGGACTATTTTCACAAGGATCATAATACTCTGCAGATTGTGTTGTTTCACAAAGCAAAGTTTGGTATAATTGTGTAACTGTCAAAATTCTGTTATCTTTAGAATATTTTTGAATTCTACGAAGTTTTGCTGTCATCATGCCATTGAAATATGTCAAAATGTTTGATGTTGAAAGAGATGTACAATTTGAAGGTCCTAACAAATGTTTGGTTAAATTGGCAAGGGAATGTGTTTTCTTTTTTCACATCTCAGTTTACATGGTAAGTGATGTATGATTATCATATCTAGCGTTTGTAGTGACATGCTCCCACTGACGTGTTATTTCAACGCCTGTAGCAACGCATAGCACTCTCCTAGACAATTTTCCACTACTCGTACGCCAGTACGCCACCTCGAAACCGGTTCTTGTACAAAGTCTAATTTGATATATATCATATTTTCTCTACTTATTATTTGTCTTGTGAGTTCACTTCAATTTAAAGCAATAGAGTTCAAAATAATCTTATTATTTGTGCTGGTTGTGCATTTTGTTGGCAACAGCTTCATTAGCATGTTATGTTTTAACTGTGACCTACTCTAATTTCATTGTTAATTATGATATAGGGATTGGCTCAGCACCAAGAGGCCCATGTTGCTTTACCTCTTGGAAGTGGTCAACCAGTAATTTCATTTCGAGCTCTACAGTCAGCTCAGACCTGCAGTCCCATCGTACAGAACCAATGTTAATGACTATTTTTTAGCCTAACTCTTTGTCTCCATGTGTTTTTAGAATTCCTTGTTAGTTTGCACCCTAATGACTTTTTATATACATTGTTAAATCTATTAAAACAATATCAAAGCTTTTTTTTTCGACCAGCCCGTGGCAACGCACGGGCACTTTTGCTAGTATCTTCAAAGGGATGCCACCTCCTTTGGAAAAATCAAACACGAAGCAGCGCAAGTTACGGGCTCTGCTGGACCCCCGACGAACAGGCTCCCATGGCTGACGCGCCGACCAGCATCTGCGACATCCCTGACGACCTCCTCGAGCTCGTTCTGCTGCGCGTCGATTCACAAGCCTGCCTGGTTCGCGCCGCGGCCGCGTGCAAGCTATGGCGCCGCGTGATCGCCGACGCCAGCTTCCTCCGACGCTTCCGCAAGCTCCACCCACCTGCCGTCGCCGGCTACCACATCAAGCGTCTACCCTCTTATTTTCCTTCTAGGTCAGAGCCGACTGCTCGCCCGACGTTTGAACAGGCCTCTTCGTCGACCCTGCCGACGCTTGATGCCCGCTACTTCTCCCTTGACTTCCTCTCAGTTTTGACCACGGAGTTTCGTCTGCCGCCCAACATCGTGGACAGCCGTGGGAGCCTCCTGCTGACGGAATTTCGTGGCCCTAACAAGTTCGCCCCCGACTTCCCGGGTGCGCTAGTCGTCTGCGAGCCGTTCACGAAGCGTTACACCAGGATCCCACGGCCATGGGACTTCGATGCAATTACATGTCGGTATGAGCAGTCCTATCTTGTCGACGGTGTCACTGACGAGGCCGGCGGTCGCATCGGCATGTCAAACTTTAGGGTGCTGTGCGAGGTCTACCGCGGCAAGGTCGCGCACGCCGCTGAGTTCACCGCCGGCGGCGACAAGGACTCGTGGAGGGAGAAGGCTATCGGCCACATCGATCTTTCCAAGGATTGATTACCTGCGCAGTATCTTGGGACGAGCCGCGGGCTCCTGCTACTTTTACAACAAAGGCATGTTGACTGGGACTGCCCTCGATGGCGGCACCGGCGTGTACTCCACGTTTGCGTTGCCAAGCACTGAGGACTGGAATAATCGCCATGTTTCTTGGAGCTCCAATTTTTGCGTCACCGAAGGATACGATGGCAAACCGCGCATCTTGTCGTTGTTGGATAATCACTACCGGAAATCGCATTTTTTCCGAGTGTCCAAACGTTTGCCGTGTGCTTTATTTCGGGCACTCGGCAACAAGCTCATTTACCGAGTGCCAACAATAAAGCACCCGGCAACGTCATAACACACGGCAAAAATGACATTTGCCGTGTGTCTGAAACCACCGACACTCGGCAAGTCACAGACACACGGCAAAACTAGTTCTTGCCGAGTGCCACGTCCCTCCAACTCTCGGCAACGACTTGACACACGGCAAAATGCTCCTTTGCCGAGTACCCAGGATGCCGACACTCGGCAAAGCTAGTACACGTGACATGCACGCGCCCCGTTCCGTCAGAGGAGACGGCGGGTCTTCTCGATGCCGAGTGTCCTAGTGGGACACTCGGCAAAGCAACAGTATTCCGAGTGCCACACGTAGACACTCGGCAAAATAATTATTTTTTTGCATCCAACCCCAAATTAATTTGTTTATACACTATTTGAGATGGTCTAACCATGGACAATTGCAACTGAAAAACAACAAGGAGTATGGTGACGGGCAGTATGATTTCTTAGCCTTGGTCAGGACGATTAAGAAAAGACAGCTTAATTACACATTCTTGGACGATGTTGACAATTTTGTTGAAGAGAATGATGTGCATATATGATGCGTGCTTATCTCCTGAGCTTGACGGGATCTCTAAAGAGAAGAAAATTCTTCTAGAAGTGGGATAAGTAATGTAGCAATGCATGCATAAAATAATGGTTAACCATGGACAATTCAGAATAATGATGGAATCAAATGGAGGTGATAGTAACTGCGAGAAGAAATCCAGTACTTGTGATGAATTGAAGAAAAGTGTGGATCAGGACCCTTGCGGAAGCACCCCTGCATCACCATTAGAAAATACATGGGACAAAAGGAAAAGAGTAGGAGGTGATGATGCCTGGGAGAAGCAAACGGCCTCTTGCAAGGAACAAGAGATGAATGTGAATCAAGACTCTTGGAGCAACAAGACAACATCACCGTCAAGGAATACGTGGGACAAAATGATATCCGATGGAAGCCGTGGTGACTGGGAGAAGAACAGCACTTGTAATGAGCAGAGCTTGAATATACATCAGGACTCTCAGGGTACTGCATGGGGTGAAAAGAAGTCAGATGGCGATGGTCAGTGGGAGATGAAGCCCAGCACTTATAAAAGGAAGACAAATGAATCGACCATGATTCCTGGAGTAACATGATGTCATCATCAAGGAGAAGAAGGTATTTGCAAAGCTCGACGGTGAGTGGGTGCTGGAGAAGGAGGCTATGCCGCTAGCAACCGTACGTCGTTTGCTGGGTCCCGATTACGAACCGTTCCCTGGGCAGCGCGTCCGTCACAAGTGGGGCCTGAGCTTGCATACAATGGGATCAGGTTTCGTCATCCTCCGACTGCAAGTTATACTGCCACGGTACTTCTTTGTAGACCTCGACACTCTGGAGGTGAAGCTTGCAAACGAGGACATGGCGAATAAGACGATGTATCGGTCCGAGCTCCCTTGGCCACCGGCTTTGCACACATGTGCCCGCAGTTTACAAATACACGATAATGGCAGCACCACCCCTTAGCAACCTGTATTTTTTACAAAACGTTCAGGCTATAGTTTTCCGTTATTCAGACTTCTATTTTCTAGTTTTCCCAAAACTAACCATTTTTCCGTTATTGAGACTTCTATTTTCTAGTTTTCCCAAAACTAACCATTTTTTTTTAGAACGTGCGGAGCACGTATTTCATTAAGAAGAAGAAGAAAATTGTTACAAGCGTGGTCAGAGCTAGATCCCCTAGGGGACCTAGCAAAAGCCAACCACGATGTAGGGATAGTTCACATAAGTGACCAAAAACAAAAAAAACAAACACGAACGAAAACAACCTATAGCAAAACAACACGGGCCTGTAGCCCACTCTTACTACCTAAAAGGGAGAACCCACACAAAGAAGAAAAAAACGGGGGTCTAAGCCCTCCCGAGACGCGGGGAGAACAACTTCCGAAGTTTGGTGTAGCCCGCCATCGTCCAAAGCCTCCATGCGACCAAAACCACTAAAGTATCAAACCAAAAACCCAAAACTAACCATGATTTTATCCAACAGTGCAAACCTTGTGCACTGTTGGTACGTACAGCGAAACAGGATTCCATTCATGAATCCATAGCTAGCTAGGATTCATCCATTCCTCCAGAGAAATCTTTGTAATCTTCCATAAATATATGTTTGTTGTCGTCACCTTTTTTTTTAGAAAAAGGAAATAGTATTCCGGTCTCCGTGTTTCAGCACATAACCTTATTTATTCTTCTTATAGAGTTTCAGTTGCGCGTAAGATCATAGGAACAAAAGTCATCTATCTTCTACTCTCTCCATTTCAAATTACATGACATGTTTGATCTTTTGGAAATCACGTTTGACAGCTCGTCTTATTCGAAAATTAGCTCCAGCACCACCAGCTCTCTCGTTCCCCTTCTCCGGAGCCCTGCGTTGGCATTGCTCCTCGCTCAGCATGACGACTCCTCTGCTTCAAACACCACACGACCTAGCTTCCCTCACGCTGCAGCTTGCCGCTTGAGGTCAGGCTAGTTGGCACTTGGTAGGAGCTTGAGGATGAGGGCGTGAGGATGGAGAAGAGATGGCTGAGCTGCTGGCTGGCGGGCGACGGCCTGGGTGTGCCGCCGCTGTGATTTTTGTTTCGATATGGGGAAAAATTGAGTCGAGGGATTTCGGGGAGGTAAAGAGATTTTTAGGGATTTCGGGGAGGTAAGAGCAACTCCAGTAGTTCTCCTAAAATTGATGCATTAAATCTTGCTATAGGGGATGCATCAAATCCATTTTCAGGATTTGATGCATGAGTGCTCCAGCAGTTCCCCTAAACTTTCATCCCCTTCCCGTGGACCCCACCTGCCAGGTCGCCGCCCCTTCCTTCTCCTTCCCCTCTCTCCTCCCTTGGTCATTTTGACTAGCACCCTAGGGGCGCTATCCATGCCGCCCTCCGCCGCGCGCCGGCCAGCCCGCCGCCTCGCGCCAGCTGCTCGTCGCGTCGCATCAAGCGCCGCCGTGCGCCGGCCAGCCCACCGCCTCGCACCATCTGCCTCGCGACGCCGAAACCGCGTGCGTCCGCCTCGCGAGCCGTCTCCACCATGCACCCCGCGCCTTCTGTGCCCACTCGAGATCCACGGCGGGTGGGCTCTCCTGGACGACACCAAGGAGCAGCTAGGTGTCGCCGCGTTCCTGAGCAGCATGGAGGCGCCGCGCTGGCGGTAAGCAAGTTGCCATGGAGCGAGCTTCGACAGCGCGACCAGGAATCCCGAAGGATTGAGCGTTCCCCTGCTTCGGGCCGTCGAGGCTGTCGGGACAAGCTGATGTCGCCGCCAGGTGCCAAGATCAAACACCACTCATCCACAGGGAGCTTCGGTCGCGCGAGCAGGCGGCGCGGGCAAGAAGAGAGAGCGCCATCCTCGTACGCGTCACGTCGACCACACCACGGCCGGGCCGCCGCCGTCCCGTGCTCGCCAGCTCCAATCCATGGGCGGCCGTCTCTCGTGCACCAAATCCATGGGCGATGGGGTCGATTCGGGCCAAGGATGATGAGGGGCCGCGGCCATCTGGGGGCCGGCGGAGGGCGGGCAACGGCTGTCCGGCGGGAGGCGGATGGCGGCGCTTTGGCGGGAAGGCGAGCTGGTGATGTCGCGCGCGAGCGGGAAGGCTCAGAAGGGGGAAAAACGTCTCGGCCCACCGGTAGTTGGAACAGGAGAGACGAGAGAGATTCCCTCTATTCAGGGGACGAAGGAGAGGATTTGATGCATGGAGTAAAAGAGGAGATGGGATAGAGGAACTACTGGAGCTGATTTTTTGCCCTCTTATACATCGAATGGTAGTTTTTTATGATAGGAGAGAAGAAAGGGGACCTGCTGGAGTGCAAGGCAGGAAATTCGGGCCGATGGCGGGCTGCCGCTCGCGCTGTGCCAAATTTGGTTCAAAATTTTTACCCAAAACCATTTTTTTCGGCCTCACCAATCGACACGAAATTTCAGAAATTTCACCGAAATTGTTTTCAGTGTTCGGCCATGGTGCCGCCGCCCTACCCTCTGCTGCTTCCGCCTCCTTCACCGAATTAGTTTGTCGCCCCGCCCCGCCCTGGCGCGCGCTCTGCGTCTCAGCCAGACGCGCCCCGCCCTGGCGCGCTACGGCTCAGCCCGCCCCGCCCTGACCACCGCCAGGTTCGATTTACCTCGCGCTCGTCGCTGCCGCGTGGACATGCCGAGCCCCGCGGCCCCTGCCTACCTCAGCTTCGATCAGGCGTTCGACGCGGGCGGGAGAGCGGCACGGACGGGCGGCGACGCGGGGAGGAGCGGCCCAGACGACGGCGGCGCGAGCCAGGGGCTATGTCGACGGCCAGCTGAGGGCTGGAGTGCCCCTTGAGCGCCGTGGCACAAGGGGAGCGGCGGCACGCCCGCCAGGTGCGAGCTGGGGGGCCGCACATGCGGGCCAGGAGCGGGCAAGGCGGCGAGGCTCCGGTGCGGGCAAGGCGGCAGCGCGCGGTACCGAGCAGGTGAAGGAAGCAGGGGCAATAGTATCCTTTCCTATGCCTGTTGAGTAAGCTATGAATAAGCTGTTATTAGCAATACAGGTATCTAATGTTAATGGCCAAAATATTAGTGCCAGGTACTCCAAGTACTTCCCTCATGAGTAAGTAGCACATGAAAATCTCAGTCTACACAATGTATACACACTTACATCTTTCCAGTGTGTTGATTGCACATCAAAAGTTTTGTTACCATACTTCAAAATTAATTGATTGGTGTATCACTTTTTTTTTTTTTGGAGGGGAGGGTTGGTTAAAGAAAATGCAGGTTTCTATCCAAGATGTGCTTTAAGGTTGATTATGCATGGTTTTCCATCTTTCCAGTGTAAAAAGTGTTCTTTTCTTCAGTTATAGGACTGATACATTCTGCTTTTAGCCTGGTGCTACGTTATTCATTTTTTCTAATTTCCTCTGTATACGTTATTAAGGTCTATTTGGCTTCTCCAGTAGTTGTCTCTGAAATTTATGCATATGTTGAAACCTGTGGGAATTTTAAGATAAGCCTTTTCGCACACTGTGATGATTGATCTGAAAATTGTATTGTTGCTCCAACAATGTGATACATAGCAATAGCAGTGTAGTGTTTGTTAATCAAATGTTCGCTACTTTTGGACATAATCTCTGTAAACTGAATATCATTGTTTTTGTACATTTGGGGTGATTAAGTGGCATCCTGACACAGTTTGTGATGTGTTGCCTGCACTTCTTGCTTCCACTTGGCGTCAGTTCTGCTTTACAATATAGTTTGGTGTTGGGTGAGTGCCGGCTGGTTTACTTGTGTTTGGCAGTAGAAACCATTTTGGCCTTCAGTCACTACGAGTTATATGCATACTGTATGATTTCGGTTCATCATTCCACTAAACTTTAACTGCGAATTTACAAAGATTCAAGTAGCTTTGGTGCAAACCCTGCATTTCTGCAGCTCACTGTCATTGCATCCAAAAGGTGTCATTCCTTACTGGTCACCGAAGCAGAACCTCAGAATATTAGCAATAGGTTGAAAGCTTGTGAAAAATACTGTTATAAATTGTATCAGCTGAGAGCGGCTACTGTTTCTCAATGTTGAAATAGAAGAACAAATTTGTTTACTGAGACATGCTTGTGCCCTTGTCACTGTTTTACTTCATATAATACTCATGCCGTATTTTATTTTGGGTGCTTTTATAAGCCCATTTAGTTCGATGCATCAATCCTGTATCATATCATTCTGTAATCAGAGCTGATGTATATATCCGTTTTCCGAAGGTCCAAGTGAAACGCTAAGGTCGACCTTTGTTTCTGTACAGATCCAGTCAGGTCTTGTGCTGCAAATTTAAGGTAACGACCTCTTCCAACCTAATGAATGGATATGATACATTTAGTTCAGTGAATTTCTTGCCCTCTAGATAGCCTTTTAGAACATTTTCATTGCAGTTACATGCACTTGTGTACTCTGCATAGGACTAGCAACAATAAATGAAACATGACTTACAATGGAGACTAGTCGTAGTTGGATGTACAGTAAGAGGAAGGGTGTATTTTTCTCGTCTGCTTTGGCACGTGGGGTAGAGGAGTTTTTGGATCATGCCTTTTCTTTACCTGACACATTAGTAGAAGAAACAGCTAGGTCCCCTGTAGCAGATGTGGAGGCTCCCACAAGAGACATAGATGAAATGAGGACACTTCGTTGCCGTTATGGACTTCAGACAGGAAAGCTTTGGATCTTTCATTGAGAAGTCCCATGAGGCCATGGTTATTATTAGAAGAATTTAATTGTCATGTGCATGACAAAACTACTCAAACACATCTGACGATAGTTGGCTGATTGATGACCATCAAGTCTTTGTATAACTTCTCTGAAGCCTGTTATAGTGAAGTAATGGCCCTCATACATGATCTCATTGGTGATGAAGTGTCCGCAAAAATCCCAAAAAAATTCCACACCTCAAAGAATCTTGTACATAGCCTAGGAATGTCATGCAAGAAAATTGATGCTTGCATAAATATTGCATGATTTTTTTGTAAAGAGAATGAAATGAAAGAGGCTTCAGCCCCTCACAATTCTGTTTGGAGTGAGGCGGCGGTGTTTGTTAGGAACCGGTTTTTCTTCTCTATCAATATAAAGATAAGCAGCTATCCTGCGTATTCGAGGTATATGTGCATGCTTGCAGGTGCTGGCAAAGAAGCATTTTTGGACTTCAGTAGGCTATGCACCCACAGATACCTGAGTGACCCGTAAATATAAAGATAAGCAGCTATCCTGCGTATTCGAGGAAAAAAAAATGAAAGAGGCTTGTCAATTGTGGGGAGGCAAGATCTGAGGAGCAAGCCATAGGAAATAAATCCCAGAATGTTTCTCGAAAAATTTTATGGTATCTCCCTATAGCTTCGAAGCTGCCGAGGCTGTTTATGTCAGAGAAAACTGCAAGGTAGATTACATGGCATGCTGGTGGTGCTCGTGAAGGTAATAACTCATGGTCCATCCTTCAGATGGAGAAGCTTGGAAGAATATAGATAGGGGGTACACTGAATGAATTCGCATAGGAGAAGAGGAGTATTCATTTGGGTTTGGCAACAGACAATTTTACACCATTCATTGCTCTCAAAATTTTACACCATTGAAAAATGGCATCAGCTTCTTATTCCTGCTGGCCTGTTTTTGTTATTCCATACAATCTTCTTCCACGATTTTGTAATGAAAATAACATACTCTCTCATTAGTCATTCCAGGGCCAAAAAATCCAGGGAACAACTTATATGTTTTCTTTCAGCCTTTGATCGAAGAACTACTGTTCTAGTTTGAGAAGAGGGTGATGACTTATGACAGCAACCTGAAACAAAACTTCAATTTGTCTGTGCTATTTTGTTATGGACAATTCATGACTTTCTTGCTTATGGCATGGTAGCTTGTCGGAGCACCCATGGAAAACTAGCATGACCATGCTGCGGTAGTGATACAAAATCATTTAACCTGCATCGTGATGGTAAGCCCTGCTGGTTTGATTGACATATGAGGTTTCTGCCCCTGATCATGCAACAACTTGAAAAGATTTCGAGCTAATATTAGTGATTGTTTATGGTCCATCAGGGCATCTAACAGGTAATGAGGTACATGCTCAAATGCAAGGTCTTGCCCCTGTTGAGACTAGAAAAAGCACATACAAAGGATTTGGGGATACTCATAATTGGCTTGCTGTAAGGGGATTATGGCAATTGCCATATTTTAGAAAACTTCTAATTAGGCATAACATTGATGTGATGCACAAGAATGTTGCTGACGCAGTATGGTATACATGTCTTGATATTCCAAATAAAACAAAAGACAATGTGAAGGCACGACTTGATATTATGGAAATTTGTGACCGTCCCCTCTCACATTGTCCAAGAAACCTACTGGACGATGGCAGAAACCAAGGGCAAAATACTGTGTTAGCAAGGAGGATAAATTGACATATTAAAGTGGTTTAGTGATGACTTGAAATTCCCATATCAGTTTGCAGCAAATTTGAGATCTGTCAGTTTGCCTCCGTGTAAGCTAATTGGATTGAATAGTCATGACTTCGGACTTCCACATCTTGATGGAAAGATTTGCTACCTGTGGTTCTACGTGGATTTATCCCTGAAAATGAATGGAAGATTTGGCTGAACAGAGTAAAGTGCAAAAGAAATTGACCCTGTCATATGCTCAAGCTTGAGGAGCAAATTCCAGTATTACATGCAAAATCGAGAAAACGCTACCCCGCATCTTAATTATGAAGCTAGGGTCGGTGGTCCTGTGGCATATTGGTTGATGTATATTATTGAGAGGTGCAACAAGGCAAGAGTGGAGGGATCCATAGTAGAAGCATAGTTCAAGAGATCACAAAATGCATGTAATTATCTTTTGCAGACCACGTTCGACACAAATGGACAGAGTACTATATTGGTATAATACTAGAGGAACACATCTGTGAAATGAAGGCTGTGAATGGGACATTTTCAACTTCTCTAGTACTCTCTTTACAGTATGTGAGAAATGCCTGTGTATTATCTTTTTCGACAATATTTGGTAATCTTCTACATTGGTACAGCTTTAGAAATGCATGTATATTATCTTGTTGTTTAATACTCTCTTTACAGTATGTGAGAGATGGAATTGATCATGGAGAAATGTAGGAGCATGGCAACAGAATCAAAGGATGCAACAAGGGACCAACAACCAATTGTGTTGCCAGCAGGCTGCCAACACCTTTGTAAGTCAATCAAAGCACACTGATGTCTGTAAAACATGAGTCAGGAATTCTTATAATCTGATGTTTCTTTATATTATTTATTGAAAGGAATCAATATGATGAAGCAATGAGTCAGCAGTATGGGCCAAACTGGCAGACTACACATCCAAACTTCATCACATCAGTTGTTTATGACTCCACTGTTGGGAAGCCACATGGGAGATATGCAATGGCCGATAGTTTGACGTGCAAGTCCTCAAAGTCGAAGAAGCGATCGCGCTCAAGTCCACGACAAGATGACCCATCCCACTATTTTACCCAAGTACGCAAGTGATTCGTGAACAAGTGGATTCTAATACAACAAACATGTTGTGCTGGGGTACATCGTGTTCTACAGGTATTATCTTTTTTTTTTAATGTGCATGGATATAGCTAAGTTTTACATCTTTCAGTTTATCCTTAGTTTTGTCTCCATTTGGGCTCTGTTGAAATATATTATTTCACATCTAGGAGCTAGCTGATAAAAATACATTGGATATCAACTCTTTTTCTTCAACCTCTGCCTCCTTCAGTGGACATTGATGAATTGATACACGCTCAACATCCTGGGAACGTACAAACAGTTGTGTTAGCACTTTAAAGGGACTAGTGAGGAAATAATTAATTAGCCTAGATCACATGGCCTAATCATTCTCTAAGTCAAGTAAACATTTCTGTTTAGCTAGGTTTCTTTCTTGCCTTTGCTTCACCAAATTGAGGCAAGCTCAGAATGGCGCACTGGTGTAGACACAATGCTGCTGGTACTTTTTTCTTCTTAATCTCTTGTAAGTTTCTTTGTTCTTGTAGTGCAAATCTTCATCGTATATGTGCATGCTTACAGGTGCTGGCAAAGAAGCATTTTTGGACTTCAGTAGGCTATGCACCCACAGATACCTGAGTGACTAAATATAATTCTCGGGATCATTATTGTAACTTTGTCATGAACACAAGTGCATATCTGAGATTTGTTTTCCTTCTATGTCAAAAATCAGTCGAGCTTCAAGTCGGGAGTTGGATGCTACAAGAACTCTGCCCAACAACAAAATTTTGGTTGCAACACTGATGCTGTTACGTCAGGACATGCAAATGTGCTACATTGACTGACAGGATCTCATCTTGGCTTCAGCGGATAGAACTAGCCAGTTTTTTCTTTTTTTTTTTTTTTTTTTTTTTTTTGGGGCGAAGTAAAGAATTTTATTTTTTGAGCATGCAAGACTATGTTTCATAGTACAGATTGTTGATATTGTGAGGTTGAGATAATAAGATTAGCCAGAGATTTTGTGTAGCATGTAGGAAAATGACTCAATCTGGAGATTGTTGATCTTGTGAGGATGGTAAACGATATGATAACACTTCTTTTTGGAACTAAATCCAATGTGCATCTTGATTATTTGAGTTTAAGAGGGCCCAGAAATGGTCTCATGAGCATTAATTTGTATGTTTTTTTCTTCTGATGAAAAGCGATCAACATCTAGCTGTGTATTGGCAAAACTGTTGTTAAATTGTCGACGGTTTAAACCACTTGGCCATTCTAGCAATAACCCTCGGTGGTGCGTTTGACATAACGGAATGGATGACCAGCAATGGCCAACGATACAGCATCCGGACGGTTGCTTAAACGCATCACTATTAGGCTGGCCAACGGTGTTGATTAAAACTCTTGGTAACCATTGTATTTACCGGCTAACTTATGCCAACCACCAATCACCGAGTGACAACCCGCAGCTACTTGATTCCCCAACGGTAAACAAAGGTGGCCGAGTTCCACTAGGGGATTCTTCAACATCTTGTAGAGCGCAGATGTACTAGTCCTCTTAACTCTTAACACATACACACGGATACTTCTCGGATGCAAAGACCTACATTAGCATATATGAACATTGCATTTGAAGGATACCAACAAAAACATCAACGAATACTTCCATTCTGCTGAAATGACAATTTCATTAAAAAATCATCTGAGAACGGCAGAGCCATCCTTGTAAGTATTGGTGCTGAACATTGGTTAAACTGTCTATCAAACTTAGCGGATACTGCAGCGTACGCTTAGTTACACTCATCAGTCCCAAAAATGAGGTCCACAAAGAGATTTCAGTTGTAACGGGGAGTAAACACCATTTGTCCAGCCATTGTGGAGTGTGATTCCTCCTCCTCGAGCTCCTTCGCTGGTTGACCGAGGCCGAACATTCGTTTCAGCAGGGAGGAAGAGCCACCTCGCCCTACATCAGAAACCATGTATATGGCATCATTTTGAGATAGACCACAGCATGAAAATGTGCCTAGTCGATGCCAAAAGCTACAGTAAACCTAGAAGCATGAATATGTAAATGTGTTTCATCAGATGAATATATGTAGTTTAAGTAACACAACAGGCTACCCAATTGAGCATGTATCACAAGTTAATGACAGGTAAAAATTAAAATTTCACTTTTGCGTATCTTTGGTGAAGCAAGTGGCCTGCTGACCAGTTTTAGCAAAAACTAAAATTACCCTATTCGATGTGATGATGTGCATGTGGAGGAAATCTCAGGAGGACGACACACGGCATTGAGCTTCCCAGGCACCTCTTTAGGTCTACCTTTATTTTGCATATCAGAAAACTGACAAGAGCTGCCATTCAACCTATAATTCAGAAGATTGCAAATAGGCTGCCAGGATAGAAAAGAGATTTCATGTCCTATCCTTGTAGAGAACTTGAAAACGGTGCTATCAGCTATGCCGACTTATTTTCTCACAATGTTCAAAATTCCAATATGGGCAATTGCACTCATTGACAAATTTCGCAGAAGCTTTCTCTGGAGAGGGAAGGACACATGCAGAGTTAAAGGAGGTCGCTCTAGTAAGATGGAAAATTTGTACCAGACCAAAGAACTGGGGAGGTTTGGGGATCAAAGAATTAGAAAAGTTCAACAGGCCCGCAGATTACGATAGCTATGGTACAGCTGGGACCGAAAAGAAACACCATGCAATCAATGCTCAAACACCAAGATGCTGTTGACAGACAGTTGTTCTTTGCCTCAACGGTCATCAATATAGGCAATGGCAAGGACTATGGAAGCAACCTGTAGCAAATTAACAATGACATCTTGCTTGAGGAGTTTGTGCTGTTGTTCACAGCCGTGGTGGAATAGTGGATATTCAACTAACGGAGGGCGGGGATAAAACAAATGGAGATGGACGGCAAACGGATGTATTTGGCAGCATCTCCTTATGACTACCAATTTAGGGGCAGCTACCAACCTTTTAATACGTCCAGCTTATGGAAGCCAATACCGAGTCAAAATGCAGATTCCAGCACAACAAAATGGTGGCTCTATAACCCATTAAGCAAGTATACACCAGCACATTTTGGTATGCTAAAAGGTATCCAGTGTGTTTTTGCCAAGCAAATATACATGCAGTGAATGAGGGTTCCTAGGATGCAACTAAAGTACATGAGGAAAAATGCATGTGTAAATACTGAGGTAAAATGCAGATTAGTTGCATGGTTGGCCCTTCCTGGGAAAGACCCTAAAAGACGACAATATGCGCTCAAGAAGAACTGGACACCCAATCCAGATGTGCTCCCTTTGCTAGTGTGAACCTGAAAGTGCTAATCCTCTGCTTACTGGATGCAACCACACTGAGGCAGTATGGGGGCATATCAATGTTCTAAATAGCCGGCTATAGCCACCGCTATAGCCCGCTATAGCCTCTGGGGAGACGAGGGGCTAAGCTAAGCTCTATTTAGCGCTAAGCCTCATAGCCCGCTATGGCCACCGCTATAGCCAGCTAAATCCGCTAAATTAAGGTGATTTAGCCGGCTAAATGGTAGTGCGGTGAAGGCATGAAGCTTTTCATCACGTTTGGAACTTTAAAAGATGACTTAGCCGACTAAATCAAGGTGTTTAAAACTTTGAATGATGATACAATGAAGGCATGAAGCCATCATCCTATTTTAGCCCATAAAAATTCCTTGGTGTCATGTTTTATGTCTAATTATTAACTAATTTCTTAATAGTATTTTGAAACTGCTAAATGGGCTTAGCTGTGGCTATAGCCCACTATAGCCTTTCGTAGCTTTTGTAGACATCAACCGCTAAAGGCCTTAGCCCGCTATTTAAAACACTGGGGCATATTGCAAGCCAATTACGCCTTCCACAGCAACTGCTGCGTCTGACCACGCAAGGAGTGACCAAGCACTCAAGCAAATCACCGGCAAAGGATCGAGAAAAGACAAACGCAGACATGCTGGGCTGCTCTTCACTTTTTGATGGCAAATTTGGAAGGGGAAAAATGGAAGAGTTTTCAAAAACAAAGAGCAGTCCGTTGTTCAAACGGCAATAAAGACACTAGAAGCGCATAAACTCCACAAGATGGCAATAGGTACCAGAGTTGCAGATAATTCAGATATTTCAGATAACTAGTGGTGCTTTGCTGATCCTTCTCTAATCTGTGTCTTTAACCTAGAACCTTGTAACTTTTATGCTATAATCTACCACTCTCTCTCAACGAATGGCAGTGCAACTGGCTATTTTCAAAAAAATCAAAATGCAGATTCTTTCCAGCGACGATGTTCCAGCACAACAAAATGGTGGCTCTATAACCCATTAGGAAAGTATACATTTGCACATTTTGGTACATTAAAAGGTATCCAGTGTGTTTTTCCCAAGCAAAGATACGCGCAGTGAACAAGAATTCCTAGGATGCAACCAAGTACATGAGGAAAAAATACATGTGTAAATGCTACACTTACCTTGAAGCTGTCCCCATAGCGCTTGTGGCAGTTCCCATGCATGAACACAGCGGGACGAAGGGAACTCGGCCTCCGGGCCGTGCTTGGGCATGGTAAGCGTGTTGCCACACACGAGCATTGTCTTGGCTGCAGGTACGTTGATTGCAAAGATGAGTGCACCCTTCACCTGCACGAAGTAGATTATAGCGGGGTCGCAGGGGTGGATGGCCACAAGGACTGGGATCTCCGGCTTGAGAACCTTCTCCACGGCGTAGCTGGCTTCGCCCCAGATAGCGGAGAAAGGCACGCTGTAATCGCACCCCCACTGATAGTCTTGGTTCAAGGACCACATTGTGACAGTTGAAACATCACTGATTGGGCTTGTGGATTAACACATATCTGAGCTTTCCATTGCTGCTCCTCACACGACTTACTTTGCCAAGATTCAGTAGGTTGGTGTCGTCCGGCAGAACGCACCGTGGAGGAAGTGCGACGAACCGGACCGCCTTGTGTGGTGCGAAGACGTCGCAGGTCAGCAGCCCCTGTGACAAATCCACCCACCAAATACGGTCGTCCAGGGCGATGCAGCCGTCGTTACGCCACGGCCTTCCCTTGTTTGGCCGCTCGCACTCGCAGTCGAGCTCCTCTAAGGCCCAGTCTTGGTGCTGCCTGGGCGCGTGGTAGTCGATGTAGGCCTTGCCTTTGCCGACGATTGGCGTGAGGACGGCGACCATGAGCGTGCCGCGGACGGTGGCTGTGCTCGGACCGCGCACAAGGCCGATGCTCCCTGGGTCGCCGTACCCGACCAGAGTGACGAGTCCGGAGGCGGTGCGCGCGATGGCGTCGCAGAGCACGTAGTGCCTGGGGTGGTGGTGGGCGCCGGGGACGGCGCCGTCCTCCTGGTCTCCGGAGACGTGGTTTGTGCAGACGAGAAGCGCGCTGCCGGAGGACTCCACCGCGGCGACGTAGGGGTAGGGGTGGCCGGGTAGCGCCGAGTTGACGGGGACGCCGGAGTTGGCGCGCTGGAGGACCTCCCGCGACACCGCGTGGACGGAGACTCGGGGAGGCGGCGCGAGGTCGAAGGAAATGTCGTCGCGGCGGAGAAGGTTGTAGTCCTCCCGGAAGCGCGGGACGGCGCACAGCAGCACCCACGGCAGCTCCGCCGCCGCGTCCACCTCCTTCCCCGCCGTGGCCTTCGCTCGCGCCGCCGCCTCCGTCGCCGTCGGCTTCCCCCGGGCCTCCGCCGCCGCAGGCAGCTCCGCCTCGGCTGGCTCCTCCTCCGCCCGTGCCTCGCGTTGACGGGTGCGCGGCACCCGCGCAGCACGCGACAGCGCGTACGCCTCCGCCCGCTCCATCGCCGCGGCTGCGATGCGATCCGGCGAGGAGGCGGAGGGGAACGGGGAGCGGCGACGAATGCGAGGGGAAAGCAGGAGGAGGGAGGCGGCGGAGAGGTTTGGTTGTCGTTTTGCTTTGGTTTGCGTTTGCGGGTCCAATGCCGGGGTGCGTTTAGCCAAGGAGAGGGAGTTTGTTACGGCCCCAGCTGTCACACGGGGTTCGGCTCTCTAGGCGCCGTGGAAATATCTCCCTTTTTCTTTTCTTTTTTGTTTTTTTTAGGGAATATCTCCTCTGTTTCTCACGAGAGCAGGGGAGAGCACAATGCCCAGACCGAAGCAGCACGCCCTCGAGGCCTCGACAAGCCATGACGCCGCCAGCTGAGAACGACATGCCATGCCACGCACCCGGGCCTCGTCCCTCCCGTCCACGTCCAGCTTCCAGCCGGGCGACGACGACGACGACGACGGCGACGGCGTCTCAGTGGGGATGCCTTGTTATCAGAGTCCTCAAGCCTTGGTACGCCGGCATTGAGCGTTGTTCCATCCAATGTACGGACAGTGCGGATTGTCCGCGCGCACAACCGGCCGCCATTTGTTCGTGTGCCACGCTTGGGTCGGCGTTCTAGCAGGAGGCGCTGCGGTGGTGCTTGGTTCGTCAGGTTTGACGAGTGTTGGTTGGTGTGCTGCTTGTGCCTCGTGGTCGATGACATATACGAGCCAGATAGATGGACGGCAAGGCAGTGGCGCCACCATGTCCTTCGGTTCGCTGAGAGCTGCGACGTCGGGTGCCACGTGCACGGCTGACGACAACGAACGCCGCTCCCATCCCAGTGCCTTCGGCCTCCTTCCAGAGTTCCAGACGTCCCCTTCGCCGGCTTCGGTTCCACCCGGCCGGCGGCGCAAAGGTCTGGTAGCAGGAGTCGCTGCCGGATGCGCGCTGGAGCCGCGGAACGTACGGCTTGCTCCGCCTGACGATCGAGATGAGCGTTTGGGAACGGCGTCGGCCAGATGGCGGACAATGCGAGGATCTGAATGAAGCGGGATGACCGGCCGGCTTCACTGATCGGCCTTCACCGTGGACGCCACACTCGTCGTGCGAGCGCTTTCTACAGATTGACCCGCCTCGATCGGCTTCTCTCCGCCACCTGCTGCGCGCGCGTGCTTCCTACGCCTCGGCCTCGGCACGCCCGGTCATGCGCGCCACCGCGGCCAGCCGCGACGACAGGCCTCGACGTCCCGCGCCGGCCCACCGCAACGACGCGCCTCGGCATCACCTCCACCACGACGCCATCCCGCCTATCCGTGGCCGCGCTCCTCCACTACCATGGAGCGTCACTGCCGCGCCCCCAGCTAGACTGCCACCGCCTGCGCAATGCGTGGCGCAGGATTGCTTGCAACCCTAGCTGCACATGCGGGAGGGGCCGCGAGTACGTAGTTTCGTGGCCGGGGAGATGGCGACGCAGCACCGCCACGACGTCGGCGCGCCAGTCATGCCATGCCATGCCAGCCACGGCGAGTTCCGATCGATGTCCTTGTCGACAGGAGGATCGCCTAGCTCGGTGGTTGCCGCCGGCACTACGTACGGCTCAACGGAACGGGCGCGGCGGCTCGCGGAGACGTCAGCTGCTCCGGTCCGGCCGTCCATGACCGCTGACGACACGATCGAGGACGCCTCTCGTACCTAGTGTCGTCGGCTTCTGTTCGTCCGCGCGGCGCGGCCGCCATTTGTTCGTGCCGATCCTTGCTTGGGTTCGACCCGGCTGCGTCGCTGCCTCCCGGCCCCGGCCAACCCACACCCAGAACTGAACCTCTGTGGCGCTGTCTGCCAGTTGCTCGGCGCTGATTCCGCTACGGCTGTCTTCCTTCCGCTGGCGGGCGGCTAGCCCCACGCACGCGCCCGACGTGCAACATCCTCGTCGTGAGCATCAGACGCAACGTCCGAAGAAGCGGGCTGATGCGGCAGCCCGCATGCGATGCGACCGCTTGCTCTTGGCGGGCAAGCCGCGCGAGTCGTGGTCTGCTACTCTGCTTCGCAAGCACTCCTGCGCCGCGCCACCACGGCGAGCCGCTTGCTTGCCCGCGCCTAGCAACTGAGGCAGAGGCGAGCGATGACGGCGCTGTCTTATCCCCTGCGCCTCCTCCTAGCGCATCGCCTCTCAAGCCCGCACCGTGACGACAACGGCGTGCACCTGCCGCCGTTCCACGTCCGTCGCCGGCCACTTTGACCTCGACGCGCTGCTCACCCCGGAAACCTCCTTCCTCCTCCACGCCACTCGTGTCCTCGTCCGGCCGAACGACCCGGTGGGGTGCTACTCCTGGCTGGCCGGCCTGGCCAAAAGTACGCAGACTATGATGGCACCAAGCGTGGGCGACCGATTTTGCGGAGAAACTGGCGCGAATCCGTCCATTGGTAGTGCGAATGTGTTCTCCAAATGCAACAACGCGGAAGGGCTGTGTGTAGGGCGCAACGCGGAAATGGTCTACAAAACTGTTGGGGGTCAGTGTTTGCTAATCAAGCCCGATATTGAAGTTTAGAGACTACCTTAGGTACTTGTTGGATTCGCCCTTACGAGACACTTTTGTAGTCGGCGACCGGCTTGACAGATCGGCTTTACTGTCGTCAGTCGTCACCAAGGACGCCGCACTCGTCGTGGTCTCTACTGCTGCTCAGAGAGCTCTCGAGTCCAGCCGCTCAGCTTGGTTCATCAGGCTCGATCAGTCCAGACCACCATTCATCAACGTTCGCGTGCAGCTCGTGGTCGCCAACAAGCAGATGGACAGCAAATCCAACAAGCAGATGAGTGGGTCAATGATGTACGGGGAGTACAAATGGAATACTTTTGGTCATAAGCTGTTCTGATTATTACCAGTTTTATGCAATGTTTTAAATAGCGGGCTAAGGGGTTTAGCAGCATGTATCTAAAATAGCTAACAGCGGAGCTAAATCGGGCTATAGCGGGAGATAGCGGTTAAATTGTACCTGAAGGCAAATAGCGGTACACTATCTAAAAAGGCTATAACGGGTTATAGTGGCAGCTATAACGGGAGATTTAAAACCTTGGTTTTTTGGCAGGACTTGAGCCATAATCCAGAGCCAAAGCTGCTCAATAAGCCTTGCAGCGCTTAATATTCTTTCGAAAGATGAGTCAATATGAACTTATTTATGTTTTATTGTCCAGGTTACACTATAAAATGTACGTCATTAATTGTTGTCACTCTAGCTTAAGTTGTTAACGACCTTCATATAAATAACTATTTATTTATTTTTCAGTTTCCAAAGCAATAGCACTTGCAATGTTTTCGAAGTTTTATCTTTAGAAAAGTTAATGTTTCACATAACTTTTAGATGAAAAATTGAAACAATACATATTTAAACCTATAATATCCAATACATTATTACAAGGGTCATGCAAAAAAAATTATTTTTTGTGAGAACAAAATATGTTTTTTTGATTCTACCAAATATACAACTATGTGTTAAATGATTGAGATATTTTTCATGGGAAAATGTTGCAATGTATCGTAGAATAAAACTCTTGCAAGGTAAAGATAGATAAGTTAGGTGGTCACATGAGATAGATACTTACATGACACTGGCCAACCTATGGTGCTGCCCTCCCATCAACTCCACCCTGCAAAATATTTTGTGAAGGCTTCTGGCTGCAGAGGCCAACATAACCAAGTATACAAGGCCAACATGACCACATCGCAAAAAGATTTGAAATGTTATGTTGTTTGCTTCTCTTGTCTCCTCTTTTCTTCGCATTCACTCCTCTCTTTTCCCTAAAACTAAGAGGCCATGGTAGATTCAAGTGATGTGAAGATTCATTCATATGATAGCATCTAGATTGATGGCAGATCAATGGATTTAAATAATGTAAAGATTCATTCATATGTAAGATTCAACTAAGAGTCCATCGATAGATTTAAGAGGCCATTAGATCAATATACAATAGAGAATTAGTAGACATAAGATGTGCAGCCAACTAGTAGAAACAAAAACATGTCACACGGGAGACACGACCATACCGCACAAACTTTTTCCTTATTTTCTTCACATCCCACATTTCTCTTTAAAAACTAATAAGAAGTCATCAATAGATCAAGTGATGTAAGATTAACAAATAAACCTTACAAGAATCTTTTCTTTCAATTGGATATTTTCATTTCCATTCCGACAATGAAACATAGATCCAAATTAACAGTGAATCTTGACTTAAATTCCTGATCCGAAGAGTAATGAAATCAGTACATAAAGGTATATTGCAGTCCTGCAGAAGAATATATACACCCCCCATAATAGTTAGTCTTATCCTGACATAACCAGTGTGTGATTCGCAAAATTAATTCTTGTCCAGCTCTGCCACTGCATTTAAGAAGAACAAATTTGCATGAACACTACATTTAGGGAGAACAAAGCTTGAGATGAAAGTTCTGCTTGAACAGGATTAATACGCACGAATGATGCCTCCTGCAATACTCGCACTTGCAGCTGAGGTTACACCAGTAGGTAAGCAAGTTACAGCACCGCAAGCTGCCACTGCTCCTTGCTCTGGCTCCTTTCCTGTGGAGATGGTGGTGGCGGTCAGGAGGCGCTCCAAGGTGGCTGATGCGGCTCGAAGGAAAAGCGGCCCGGACGCGGAGAGGAGCAGCCTAGCGTCGCCAGTTGTGGCGAAAGTTCTGGAGAGTGGATAGCCTTTTGGGGTTAACTTCATCATCACCGTTCCAGTTTGATCCAACGGGTTAAAGTTTTTTGGCTGACGTGGCAAAATAAAATTTGAGAGAATGCACATCATTTACTATGTAGAAGATTAGGATGTCTCCATTATCAATTATAAACAAATGTTGGGCATGACCACCAATAGGAGATGACTACAGTTATAGGCCAAGGGAATAACTAAAATATTATATACTAATAAAGACATAATCTACTATATGTATCAAAATATAAAAATGTCTAATCTCATATCTCATAAACATACATACATAGTCCATGGCGAATTGCAGATAGAAATTCGAATCTTGATGAATATTGTTGCCTAATATATATGGTTCTATTAGCCACCATGATTTTACTAAAACTGAAATAGTAGATACCATGTATGCGTAGCTTTTAACAGTAAGAAAAGTTTAAATGTGTAAATTACTTTGCTTATACGATATATATGCCAAGTAAAGATATAAAGATATGGTCATAAAACAACTAAGTACATGTTCCAATACATTATACATATCATGAAACTTTCTATAGAGTATTGACGGGAGCTCCCATGCGTGGATGAATCAAGAGAAGGGGAACTTCTCTGGGATGCCGTACTCGGGCATGGTCAGCGAGTCATTACACTAACACTTTGTTGGCCTACTCATTGACGATAAAGGTGCACACATTCTATCAATGTAGGAAGTAGGCCACGACGGGTTTCCAAGGGTGTGAATGATCATGCAAGACGTGAGAGCTCCTCGACAAGTAGCATTTCAGTGGCATAGGTGGTATTTGGCGCAGATAGCTAGGAAACTAATGATATAGTCTCATTCGCACTGGCGATCACCGGTCAATAACCACCTGATGACAATGGGTATGCCCTCTAGCTTGTGAATCAGCACATACCCGATCATTTTTCACAAGGCGGCAGTACAGATGGCATACCGATTCATGCAAACCATAAGACAGATGACGTAAAGGCATTTTTCCGACCATTAGCTATGGCCACTATATATTGATGTGACCAGCCATAAGTTGAGCACTGAACAAGTAACTGACTGATCCTTCTGTTTGTTCGGCAGGTTTTGAATAAAAATCAGGGCGAATTATTCTTGAACCAAAGAATAATTACAATTGCAAATGGGCTTAGCCCCCAAAAAATTATTACTAAAATAAAATGTGAAAAGTATACTTATGCTGAACTGAACCAGAGCGCTCCTAGTCCTGATGGCATAACTTTTCAGTTTAGAAAAACAGTAATGATCCTAATTTCTACATCATTTCACAAGAATAAGGTGTTCGCACAGATGATGAATAGCGGAGGCCGAGGTTCAATTAGAGAGCAGAAAACCCTAAACCTAGTCTGCATTGAGACGACTCAACTGCCATTTGTGGTGCTTCACCTACGTCGATGTTGTTCTTAGTATCCTCCTGCTCGTGAAGCTCCTCATTGAGGTCCACGTGGGCGTTGTTCACGTCGACCACGTTAATGTTGATGCCGGCATTGACGCCCACGGCCTTTACATCAATGCCATCATCAACGTTCTCGTGCACTGCCTGCTGCATGTCGGACACGTCCACGAGCAAGGCTGCTTTCATCTCGTAGTCATCGTCCTTGTGATCGATGAGGCAATTGACATCCAGCTGCTGTTGTGGCTGCTGCCCTATAGGCAGTTGTTCCTCCTGCACCATGTTCACCTTGTGATGATCGGCGGCGGCGTCGTAGTCGAAGTGCTGCATGATGTCGACGTTGATGTCGAGGGTGACCACCGGCTTGCTGCTGGCGTCGTCGCCGGCGGTGGTGTCGTAGTAGAAGTAGTCGAACAGCTGCTGCTGCTCTCCGTGGTGTTCCGGGCTATGGTGAGTATGATCTGCGTGAAGGATGGTGGAGGCATCGGGCTCGTTGTTGGCGTAGAGGGCGTCGACGACCTCCTGGTCGGCATTGAGGAGGAGCGCCGGCGGCGGCGGCTGGAGGTTGTTGGAGGAGGCGGCGACGTCGAGGTCGGCCGGCGGGGGCGCGGCGGTGGCCTGGCGGCAGAGGTGGAGGTGGTGGAGGACGGCGGCGAGCTCGGCCCTGAGTGCGTCGAGCTGGCGCTCGAGGGCGAGGACGTGGCGGTAGCACCCGCCCACGGGGTCCTGGGCGCGCATCTCGGCCTGATAGATGAGCGTGGCCATGGCGTCGGCGCAGAGGTCCGGGCGCAGCCTGCGGAGCGTCTTGAGGATGTTGCTGACGCCGAAGAGGCGGTGCGCGTGGAGGAAGCGCCGCTGCTGGTCCGCCGGGAAGTAGGGCGCCAGCGGGCAGTCCGCGTTGCACTTGCGGCGCTGGTACTTGCACGCCGCGCACGCCTGGTTCTGGTTCTGGTTCGTGCTCCCGCCGCTGCTGCCGCTGCCGCGAGGAGACGGGGAACCAGCGTTGCCGGGGCTGCGGCTGCTGTGGTGGTTGGAGTTCGAGGAGGGCGACGCGGCGGTGGTGGTGGAGATATGGAGGTGGTGCGGGGCGTGGGAGGCGGCCGTGCCGGCGGAGGAGGAGGTCATTGTTGTCGCAACAGGTGGTGGTGCCGGCAATGGAGAGGTCGGAGGCGCCGGTCGAGGAGGGGCTGCAGGCCCCGGCGCCGTCTTAGGAATAGGAGAGGCCGCGCGGGCTGCCCGCGCCATTAATCGACGGCCGCTTGCAGTGCCGCCTATATTTAGCAGTGGATCCATGCATCCGTGTGGACGTGCTGCGTCGTCGAGTCATGAACTGAACAGATGATGTGGAGCGGAGGAGCTGAACTGGTGGCTGGTGGGCTCCGTCATCAGCGCACCAGAAAGGGAATGTGCCGCTGAGGGCATTTTCCTTGCCGTCTAAATATACTCAGCTTTCAATTATCCTGTGCGAGGAACTGTACTAACATCTATATTAGACACTTACTTTTACTAAGTAGTATATTGTTTTGTTCTATTTTTTTCTTTTAAATTAATGAAACTTCGGTAGAGATATGGTGACTCTCACTCATTTAACATAACAGAAAGGGAATTTTGCACCAATCATGCTTTCATATAATCAGATTTTTTACTCACAAAAAAATATATAATCGGATTTTATTTAAAGTGTAAAGAGTTTCCTGTTGTAATATGTTCATCTACCAAACTGAAGGTCGTAAAACAGAGTTCTTAACAGGAAATTGTATTGCTTTGGAGAGCTATGGACATGTTACTACTTAACTCATAGCAGAAATGTTCTCCTACCGTAAGTATTGAAGTTAATTAGATAGAACTAATTTGGATATGATTTTCTCGATTACAGAAAGTGTGATGAATCAATAAATCTGAAACTATGATTGACGAAAGTTTACATGCCAGCTTCATCTTGTGCTTGTCTGAAACTATATGATTGACGAAACTTTCGCAAAAGAGGGGTAGACCAATATTCCATCCAAGTACGAAGAACTCGCCGCCGTCAAGCCCGTAACCGAGCCCATCGTCGTCTCCTTCATCATATTCGCAATGGGCAAACACAAATCCGACTGAATCCAGATAAAATTCTTTAGTATATAAATTCATTAAGATTTTCTTTAGTATATGTAGTACATTTATGTTGCATTAGTTTCCAATCACAAACATATTCTTTCTCAGTTTCTGCACCTTCATCCTTGAGAAGAAATTGATAATAGATTGTTTTATTTTGATATCCAATTATTATTTTCACATCTGAAATGTTAGAAGAAGCTTTTAAAACAACATGTAGATAAATATTTTTATGTTTGTACTGAGGGGCCTCCAATTTTTGTTTGGCCCCGGGCCCCCAAAATTCTCAGGACCCGCCCTGAACATATATGATGTCAGTATTGGATACACAATATTTAATGCATGCACTCTGCCTAGTAGAAATCAAAAATACGGTACTTTCTTTATTCACAAATATACTGCCTTAGTTTCTGGTGTTTTCCTATAAGTCAAACTTTATAAATTTTGGCCAGTAATATTTTTGTAAATAAAAATTGATGAATAGTATGATAGTCGATTTTACGATGAATTTATTAGCTAATAATATCATGTCGTTAAACTTATTTTTGTTATTGAGTGTCGAAGTTTAAAAATGTTGACTTAGGACAAACATAGAAGGCCCCTAGGGAAATTAAATTTTGATTATGGATGGAAGAAGTATGTCAACAGAAGAACAAAGCGATGTATATTTGCAGGTAGAATGCAAAAAAGGAAATTTGCAGCTAGCCGACTTGTTGCGCCACATTGATTTGTAGGTCTCTTACATAAGAATGACTAGGGCCTTGTTTGGATATATGGGACTAGCAATTAGTCAATTGCATGTTTGAGACTGACTAATTATTAGTCTAAATTACATGGAAAAGTCAGTTTTTTGATCGGATCACAGTTTCCCCTTACTAACCAGGAATTGTTCTGTAATTGGATCAGACCATGATCTTTGGTTAAAATACGTGACGCCATGTCAGCAAATGATGATGTGGAAGGAATCAGGAGAGGCTTTTTCATCATCACAAACAGTGACACTTTATGGTGTCACAGCTTCTGTGATGGGTGTCCTTCATTTGTCATTAATATCCACCCATGACGCTCGATTGCCAACGACTATACACTTGTATGAGTTATGTTATAGTCCAGGATTCACTATAAATGCATCATTATTGCCACTCTAGCTTAACCAAAACATTATTTCCTAAATATGTTAAATATTAAAATGTTGTCAAAATTCTTGATATTAATTAGTTATTTATTTATACAGTTTCCCTAGGGAATCAACTGGCCTTTTTTGTATTTTTATGTTCAGAAAAATTCATGTGTTCACATATGTTTAAGATTAAAGAAAAATTGAAACCATGCATATTTGATCTAAATATCCAATATATTATGAGAATGGTTGTGCAAAAAAAATATACCAGTTTGATACTACTCCCTCCGTCCTAAATTTCTTGTCATCCTATACTCATATAATTTTCCCAATTTACTTGTCATCCTCGCATCCCAATGCACATTTCTCTCTTTTCAATACACCTCTATCTCTATCTCTCACCTCCTTATTTTCTACGCACCTACATTTTTCACTTCTCCTTAATCTACGTGTCCAGAGTTAAAACGTCAAATAATTTGGGACGGAGGGAGTACCAAATACTATATAACAGCACAAGAAGATTGAGACATTTCTTTGTGAAAATGTTGCAATGGTAACCTAGAATATCAACTTTTGCAAGGAACACCCCTGTTGAGAAAGTATGACGCAACATAAGATTTTATAACCAAGATGGTCATGGGATACATATTAACCTATGGTACCGCCCTCCAATCAAACCCGGCTCTGAAATTTTTTTTATGAACAATATATCCAGCTAGTGTCTAAGCCAGACGTAAGGTATCTGAAACTTACTATTTGCAACTTAGACTAACCGCAGCAGTACCGGCAACCCACCCTGAACCCTAAACTTAGCAGATCCTGCACCCGGTACACATTGCAACAGAGAACGCTAAAGCAGCCGCCATCTTCCAGGTTCACGTCGGGCGCTGCCAAATCTGGTGGCTGCCCGGCCGTCCGCCAAATCACAGCCGCGCCGCGCACCGCGTGTCCGCGTCCCCGTCGCGCCTCCGCCTCGCCGTCGCCCCGCGCGTCCGTGTCCCCGTCGGCCTCCATCGTCGCACCACCCCCGTCGAACCTGTCGACGCCGCGCATCCTCTGCCTCCCCTGTGCTCGTCGCGGCGCCTCCGCCTCCCCTGCTTGTCGCGCCGCCTCCGCCTCCCCTGCTCGTCGCGCCATCTCCGTCTCCCCCGTCGCGCCGCCTCCCCATCCCTCGACGTGCCTCCGCTCCGCCGCCGTGGAAAGAACCGTGGATCAACTTCAAAAGACAGGAGATTTGCCTGCTACTTGATTTGCATAAAAAGGGTTGTGGGCTGCTGCGTTGCAGCTGTTGCCTGGCGAATTGCTTTCTTGGCTGTGTGCAGAGGCAAGAACCTATGCGCAGAGGAAGAAGACATGCGCTGCTGCTCCCTGTGTGCTTGCTTGCTTTGCTGAATGTGCATGTGCTGTGCGTGCTTGCTTCTTGGCTGAATGCGATGCTGCTGGCTGTGTGCTTGCTTGCTTGGCTGGAAATTTTGGTAGCTGCTACTGCTTGCCTGTGTGTTTGTGTGCTGCTGCTGAAAATTTTGCTAGCTGCTACTGCTTGCCTGTGGGTTGCTTTCATCAGGTACTCTGATGAAAAGTGAGTCTTGAGGTTTGCATTTGTTCTGATAAATCACTGCAGCTAGGCAACTAGCCGATACATTTTTTTGGAGTTAAATTAATTTGTCAATAGACAAGACACAAAGAGTACTTGAGCACACGGTTTAGTGTGGATTGCCCATGTCGTTGGAAAAGAAACTAAATACTTGTTTCAGTTCAGTCAATGTATGCAGCCAGAGTCTTTGTTTCTAGTGAACTGAATTTGTAGACTGAATTCAGTTCAGACAATGTATGCAGCCAGAGTCTTTGTTGGTGTGCAACATTGTCATTGATAGTCCTCTGAATTTGTAGTCTGCTTTTTCAGTACACTTGTTACTTTGTTTCTAGTGCAGTCTTATGCAGAGTTGAATTGATAGTCCTCTGAATTTGTTGGTGTGCAGCATTGTCATTGATAGTCCTCTGAATTTGGTGTGCAACCAGTCTACTGCTAGAGTTGCCTGTTTCAGTTCAGGCAACAGCGGGTGCTACAATAACAAACTATCTAATCCATTGAAGAATATATGCAACTGTACTAGCAATCAATAGGGTGTCTTTTTTTGCTCAATTCAACTTACTGGTAAAAATAAAATTGTTGGTTTGCTACTACTTTATATCATCTGCACTATTCAATTCACTATATATTGATCACTCATTTATGTCATCTGCCCTCCTAGTTTGGCTGTTTCTTGTTATTGTGATGGGTCCTGTTTCAGTTCAGGCAATGACAACCACTCTGTTTCAGGCAATGTATGCAGCCATTGTAATATCTGTGAGAAATCATATGCTAGAACTGTGAAAAATATTCATCCTTATGCAGCCAGCCTTATTTATTCTAGCATATTTTGTATTATAGCACTACTATCTATAGTATCAATATATATGCCCAATAACATCTTCCTGAATCATTTTTTGAGCAGTTGTATCTCTTCATTTGACACTGCAATTATATGCCCAATAACATCAGCCTCAGTCATTTTTATTATAGCAGGATGCCTCACCAGCGAGAAAACGTCCAATGGGGAGGGACGCAACAAAAGCGCCTAAGAAGAAAGCTGCTTCAGCTTCATCAGAGTACGCGTCCAAGATGCATGAGCTCACTGTTCAAAAGATTCAGTTGTTCAAGGAAACAGAATTTGAGAGAAAAGCCCGGCTTGATGAAATGGTTGCTCTAGAGAAGGCGAATGGACATGAGGCTAGAGAACACCGGCAGAAGATGTTGGAGCTGGAGAACAAAAGGTTGGCTATAGAGGAGAAACGTCTACAGATGGAGGCTGAAAAGAAAGAATTTTGAAGTTGCAGTCCCGACATCGTGGTCCAAGTCACTAGCTTGTATCTCTAGCTATATGAATAAGCTTGATGTGTTGTATGCCATCTAGTATCTGTCATCACAAGTGTCTTGTATTTACTGAACCAAGTGTATTTCTGCAGTGTATTTTGTGGTTGGTCAATGGATATATACCTGAGTGTTCATGATTTTTATGATTTATATTTATAGTCCTGGCACTGAAGTATTACTGAGTTGCTGTTTCGGATAAACTGTCATAGAAGTGTTGCAACCTGAGTTGCAATATTGAGTACTGCCCACTACTATAATTTTCTTGTTCATTGCTGAAACAGATATGCAGTTCATTGCTAGAGCTGCTTCCTGCTAGAACTGTCAAAGCATCACAGAATTTCTGTAAACTGTTATTGAATTTTTTACATGTGAATCATTTGTGATAGTAAGATATGGTGTGTTAGTCAATCCGTTTGAACCAATCCAGAATTGGGTATGGCCGATAAATCATGTATGACATAATTTTTTTTTGAAGGAAAAACACCCAAAGGGCTTTTTATTCAACTAGGCCAGAAATTAAGTACATCTTTGACAGGACACTCATTACCATGATGTAATTAGAACAGCTCACAAATGAGACACATACAGTTCCTGAAATTGCACTTTTAGCCATAGCATCACCTATGTAATTCTCTTCCCTAGAAATATAGATAAAGTTTTTGCTGTGATCCTTGAGATTTAAGTCTATATCTTTCTTGATTTGTCTCAACCTCCAGTCAGGATACAAATCTTGAGAGCTCCTCATGATACTAATCCGAGCTAAGTTATCTGACATGAAGTCACAATCCTGAAGCAAGTAGATTGATAATGTGAATCCCAAGAAGCAAACTGTAAGCTTTAGCAAGGATAGGCAATGAGGCAAGTGTAGATGTTGCCTGGATTTGAATAGACCAACTCCCATTGCATCCAGAATGATTTATTTGCACACAAAGACCTGTTACTTGTCATGCAACAAAAGAGGCATCTGACCTGCAACAATTTACAGAACTGGAAGAATTTTCTTGTTTTTCCATATACTAACATGGAATGAGGAGGGATATTTATTTACAAAACCTGAATTTACAAAGTCTTCACAGAAGATAGAGGACAGCAGATCTAGGTTCCATCTTTTTGGATTATCTAGTCTTCACCAGAACCGAAAGTGATGATACTCAATGAACACAGTACAACTCATGGATTTTCCATCCTTTCACTATGATATAAATAAAAACAGTACAACTCTTATTGACAGCTCCAGGCTGAATTACATTGACAGCTCCAGGGACAATTACCAAACATCAGATTGGTGCCCTGCAAGCAAAAGAAATTGAATCAGATCAAATTGGTGCCCTGCAATTTGCTTCTGTTTTTTCTGTAGGCTATCACTGCTCTCAAGCAAAACAATTTGCTTCTGTTTTTCTGTAGGCTATCACTGCTCTCAAGCAAAAAATTCGTTGCTGGAAAAGCATCATTCTCCAGTTGCCACAGGGTGACCACACGGGCCTGCAGGATTGACGCATTTTATGGGGGAAAAGAGCATAGAGGAAATGCAAGAACGCTGTCCGTCGATGCTAGGATACGAGTGCTGCTAATTGCATTGTCGATGGCTGGACGACTAGAACCAAATGCAAGTTCTTTTCAAAGAAAAGAACCAAATGCAAGATTCAATCACGAGTGGAGAGGCAGCACTCACGGGATCTACAGAACTGCTAGGAAGGAAGGAAACTACCCGGTCGCGCAGAAACCGTTCGTACCTCCGTTGAGCCAGAGCAGGAGTGGCTTCTTCTCCGTTTCCTTCTCCGCCTGGAAGAACCAGTAAAAGAGCGCCTTGCCGCTGCACGAGCCGACATCGACATAGCCGGCGTAGTGCCTGAACTCGACCGCCGGCTGCCCCGGCAGGCCGGTCACGAGGTCCTCCTCTGGCCGCGGCGCGTCGGAGCAGGGGAGCGCGCTGAGCAGGGTAGCGCGGGAGGTAGCGGCGCGCAGGAGCAGGGGAGCGCGGGAGGCAGCGGCGCGCCGAGCAAGGGAGTGCGGGAGGTGGCGGCGAGCAGCGGATGGAGGAGAAGATATAGGTCACTGTTGCAACCAAATTGAATTTGGAGGATGGAATCTTTTAGAGGGAGGTGGAATATTCCTTTGAATGGTGAAAAATAGAGGCTACTGCTGCGATCAGTCTTAGTAAAAATAGCGAAAGGACTTGTAGCTTAGTGGTTACAAGAGCTTTAGTAGCATTTGAGGTCTTGGGTTCGACTCTCCATGGGAGCGAATTTTCTAGGATTTAACAGAGTTGTGCGTTAAGCGGGTGGTGACGTGGCCGTTGATAGCAAAGCGCCAGTGGTGACTGTTGGTGATTCTTATGCTCTATTAAATATTTCTATTCTGCAAGCGCATATATCACCATTGTAGCACTTCACCATGGAGTATTCCAGTGTATCGTATTTATAAATTCCACAGGGAAGCTTAGCAGAAAATTCTATAAAAGTACTGTCTAATCAATCATATGTATATCACGGTCAAACATTGGAAGTTTGATAAGTGATACTCATGAAGTAATCCATAAAGAAGTAATTAGTAAAAAGATTGGGCGAGCAACGAGTGAAGAAGGGATTCCTAAAATATATCTTTCTTAGGCATTTTATATTTAATAATCTAAAAGTCTACGATTATACACTTGAGATCATACAATAGTCATAAACCTATGCATCGGGGCATGCTAATGCTAATGCAATAACCTAGATTATTACGTTGGGAATCTTACCGCTATAATTAAGACCCTGCCTGTCCAACCGGAATGTGGTGGATTACAGAGACCGGTGTAGCTGTTGCATACACTCGCGGCTACCATCCTCCGTAAGGTTGGGTGCAAACTCACGTCTATAATGACTCCTTGAACTATACAAGCAATCATCCTAAATAATCTACCCCTAACTAACAGGGCAAACCAACCATGCTCAATAAACCCGAATGAATTGTGCAAGCATAGACCAGCAAACAATCCACTCAAATCTACCTCACACAGATGTGGCTCCAACACAGAAATATTTCCAAGGTATTCACTCAAGGTAATAATATAAATTGAAAGAATTACTAAATTAAATAAATAAGAAAAGATATCCATAATAATATTTATTCAAAAGAAAGTAAAGATACAAAGAGCTTTACCGAAACTTCCGAAGATGACTCCAGAATCCCGAGCGAAGCTCTCACTTCCACTCTAACTCCCAACTAATACTAAAACTAAAACAAGAAGAGTAATTGGATTCTCCAATGAGGTGCGAATTGTTCTGTCACTAGACAGGGGTATTTATAGCCTTCTTAGGACCGAGGGAGTCTTATAGCGCGAGGAGGAGTGGCGCGCACGCCAAGGTTGGCCGGCCGGCCAAGTAGGGAGGCCGGCCGACCGTCCATCGAGGCGGTTTCCCACCGTCTTTGGCCTGGACGCTCCTGATGTGCTCCTGAAGTCGGTTCCAATAGGTCGGCTCGCTCCTGGGGTCGGCAGAACTGGAGTGAGGGCCAAGTTTAGGTCTTCGTTATTTGGTACATGTGGTACATCCAGCCCATCTTCTAGAAGTTCTTCGTTGGATTCCTTTTGGGCTTCGTTATTTGGTACATGTGGGCTTGTTGCAGCCCACTGGAGGAGGCCAGCATGCCTTGGCCACTGGTCATGGCCGGCCGGCCAAGTAGGGAGGCCGGCGGGCCTGTGTTTCTGCTCACAGAGGCCTATTTTCTCCAGAATTACTCCTGCACTCATAAAATCATCCAAAACTCGTGGAAATTTACTAGTAAAATAAAATATTGGCGAACTTGGTGATTTACCGATATGTTGACGGTAGTTTGGTGGTTTATTTACCGATATGTTGACGGTAGTTTGGTGGTTTAAACACCATCAACAGTGACTTTGTCAATCTTGAGGATTTGCTGACTTAATCTTTAAAGATGCTCATAGGGGTAGGGTTTGCATATATACGTTCATAGGAGGTTGAGTAGTGACGGTCTGATTTGTACTGTGCAATCGCAAAAAAAAAAAACCTTAGTAAAAGCAAAAAAGGGGTACACAAGGCTAACTTGATCACATCACATAATGCTTTGCAAAGTGATTTTGTTTTCTTGTCTCGTCTTTTCTTCTCAATTCCTTCCTCCCTTTTCTCTAAGACTAAGAGGCCATCAATAGATTCAAGAAATGTCAAGATTCACTCGCGTGAAAGAATCCTGACTTCTTTTTTATAAGAGCTACGTTGATTAAGGTAGACATATATCAGTTCAAATGATAATAAGGTTGGTTTATACTTAGAATATATCTCGATTACCTTGAGAAATGATGGATTTAGTTGTGTAGAATCCAATGAAAATTGTAACTTGGTTATCAAATAAAATCATATCTATTAAAGGTGGTTCCGAACTTTGGCAGCGGTATTATATTTGCGGCTGCAGATGTGATCGGTTATGTTTTTTTTTTCTTTTGCAAAAGGGGAATTTCATAGATATTAAGATATATTACATCCCTGATTACATAACCCACTCACAACGCTAACATCATTGATGGGAGACAAGAAACCTTGAAAGAGCCGCAAATTCTATCGTCTAGGAACAATCCCAGACATATATGCCACGGACAAGAATTTCGATCTGAATGAACACGACCATCTCACCATCCACCACCGTCATCCTCATCCTCATCTTCGATGGAGGAAAACCAAAACCCAACCCTTTCACAAAAGAGTTGTAGATTGACCTTCCACACGCAAATAGATAAACTTGCAGCCATTGAGCTCGTCGTCGAACCTATTGTCGCCGCCTTCACAAAATTCATCATGAAAAAACACAAATCCGACCAACATTCATAAAGATGTAGAAAAAAACTCTTACTAGCCCACAATCATGGTCATAAAGAACCACGACAAGACAAAGGAGGGGCTGGAGTACCTTATTCTCCATCGATGATGATGCTTTTGACTCACCACCACCGCCGAGACAACTCGTCCTATATTGCTCCATGCCGACGAACTTATTAGCAACGCCGCACCGATGCTGCCACTTCTGTCAACCAGATCCGTAGAGAAACCCTAATCCTATCAACCGCAGTAGCGCTTGAAACGAACACCGCGAGAAGACCTAACTACCTAACTTATAAGAATTAATAGGGCGAACACTCGATGCCGGCCGGGCCTCCCTCCTCCACTGATGGCGATACCGCCGCAGATGAGGGGGCCAGCCAATAGCCTCTGTATGGAGCCGTCGCCTCTCCTGCGTGAGGCGTTTTTTTTCCTACGACGTGGTTTGCCTTTGCTTCTAATCAGTCTTAATTTGTGTTTATGCGAAATCACCAGGAAAACCACTCAAGGACCAATGTTGAATGGTATGAAGAGACGATGGACTAAATCTATCGGGTTCAAGAGATGAGGGACCAATAAACTGAGACAAGCGTTGTGGGACCAAAGTTAGACTTAATCCGTCTTAAAAGGGATTGCAACAAAACAGAAAAAAAAGCCAAGAAAAAGATTTTTTTAGGATTTGATTTTGTTAGCCATTTTGACTTTTGTTTAGAATGCGACGGCCATCTATGCTTTGCGAAGATACCACTACTTCCAGTAAATTGCAGACTTTCACCACCTTCTCCTTGGTTGGATTATTTTTGCAACAATCTCTAGAAACCGAACTAGTAAGTACCTCAAAAAATCACATTCAAAAATGAAATCATTGTTTTCTTGATAAATACAATGTCATTCTCGCATAACCATATCCACCAAAACATACCAAAGCTACAAGGATTAGATTGTTTTTTTCTTTTCCTTCTTTTACATATGAGCCATCCTTCCAACATGTTTTTCACATTATGAGGCTTTCGAAAACCAGTTGGTATGTATGTTAATAACGCAAACAAACTGCCACTAGCATCATTTAAAATTGAGTGATCAAGTTGAGGCCCTACTTTATGAAAAATATTGTTAAACTAATTATATATGAACCTATTCTATAACAAAATTAGTGCTCTGCCATGTGTACGATTGTTTTAACAAAAATTCCAACTCAACAGGTCAACTACTTGGAATGGAAAGGAGAGAATCTTTCTAGTGTGAAAAGTGACTGTTAAACTACTCAACATGTACAGATGGATTGCATCCTGCGGTGGCAAGGGATATATTACTGAGGCATGACTTATGGCACAACAATAATCTGCATGTATATGTAGCACACTGGACCTTTTACGGGCTTGCCTGTAGAGTGGAGATAAAGATAGCGTTTGGACAAAGGGATTAAGTCAAGGGAGGTGGGAGGGGTGATTTACAAAAGCGACTTTGCAAATCACCCCTTCCACCTCTCCTAATCTTGTAAATCACCCCTCCCACCTTCTCTGAGCGCCCCCTTTGGATCAACATCGTGTGGCTCAGATTTAAGTTTTCATAGTTTGCACGGAGGGGTTGGTTTCCACCTAATACGTTCCCTTAGAAAAAATAAGATTTCAAAAACTTGTATAGCATCTCAAGAAAGGTCAATTGAAACAAAGAAGGGCAAACTGAATTAATGACGCAAAATAGGGGGTACTTATGCAGTAGTCAGAATACTAAACTATTGTTTGGCTGTCGGATTCCTGAACAGCGTCAAGCGCTCTGACCAGGCCAGGACGTGCCTGGCTGGTAAGCGAATTTTTTTTAAAAATAATATTTTTATTAACTAAAATCACAAAAATAATACTAAAATCAGAGAAATTACAAAAATAATACACTATCGTTGGTTGCACGAAAATTCAATTTTCGTATGTTGGTCGCACGAAAATAAGATTTTCGTATGTTGGATGCACGAAAATAAGTTTTTTATTCGAAAATAGGAGTAGTGGTACGTTGAACGCACGAAAACTAATTTTTTATTCAAAAATAAGAGTAGTGGTACGTTGAACGCACGAAAACTAATTTTTTATTCAAAAACAAGAGTAGTGGTGTTGAACGCACGAAAACTAATTTTTTATTCAAAAATAAGAGTAGTAGTACGTTGGGCGTACCACTACTATGTTCAACGCATGAAAATTGTGAATTATTATTTTTTTGCTCGTGCAATTTTTGTTTCTCATTTGTTTAGGATGGATTTTCATTTATATGCCATTTCTTATATTTTTTGTACGTAAGTAAAAATAAAATAAGTTGAATTTACTCACCGGTAGAGTGTCAAACGTGATATGAAAATTCTACAAAGTAAAATCTGTACAAGAGAAGTTGTACGATAGAGCTAGAAAAGTTATATAACAACAAACAAACTTAGAGTGGGCTACTTAGTCAATAAAAAATACTATCCGTATAGTTATAATTCATTATGTGTAAATATAATTTTGAACTATATACAAAGCAAACTTCTGAGTCTTGAAACAAGGCCCGAAATCCAAATTTTATTACCAAGATAGAGTATTGTATGAAAAAAATTCCATCAACTTTCTTTCCACAACCATATGTTTTTAGAAAAGACACACTTGCTCTATCGGTGAGTAAATTCAACTTATTTCATTTTCACTTACGTACAAAAAGTATAAGAAACGATATATAAATGAAAATCCATCCTAAACAAATGAGAAACAAAAGTTGCATGACAAAAAATAATAATTCATAATTTTCGTGCGTTGAACGTACTACTAATAGTAGTGGTACGTCCAACATACCATTACTCTTATTTTTGAATAAAAAATTAGTTTTCGTGCGTTCAACGTACCACTACTCTTATTTTTGAATAAAAAATTAGTTTTCGTACGTTCAACGTACCACTACTCTTATTTTTGAATAAAAAATTAGTTTTCGTGCGTTCAACGTACCACTACTCCTATTTTCGAATAAAAAACTTATTTCCGTGCATCCAACGTACGAAAACCCTATTTTCGTGCGACCAACATACGAAAATTGAATTTTCGTGCAACCAACGTGCGACAGTGTATTATTTTTATAGTTTCTCTGATTTTAATATTATTTTTGTAATTCTGGTTAATAAAAATATTATTTTAAAAAAAATTCGCTGGTAAGCAGCAGGCCCGTCCGGAGCTGAAGCTTCTCCAGTGGGCCGGGTGAACCTGAGGGGAGAGGCGGGTGACATGAGGAATGACGCTGCCTTCTGCAGCAGCAATGCAGCATTGCGACTGTTGTTATCTGAACGCTGGGTATGTTTTTGGTGGCTGGTGTAGGTTTTGTACTAAACATTCATGTCAACGCACGATTCTTATAAGCGACGGAAAATCAAAATATGGATGAAAAAACCGTGATGGCTATTGGACTTCCCTCGTCGTCTAAAATTCCAATCTCTCGCGTCCATTAGTTTCACATTTTCCAGTCTGATCATTATTCCAACACAGGCAGGACCATGCACACTGTTCAACTATCTAGAGCAGGGATGGAAATATCGACGGTAACCGGTCGGTTATCGCGATAACCGACCTTACCGGTCCGGTTCGGTTTCTTCGGTATGTAGGTTTTCGATTTTGAATTCGAAAAAATTTGAAAATTTGATAAATTTTGTCCGATTTTCATCGGTTATCGCGGTAAACCTTGATCTAGAGTCAGGACCAGCCGCTGAATTTAATTTAGGACAAATACAGTAGTGACGTCTCACGCATCATACACTAGTACTGTAGGGCAATAATATATCAGTTAAATTGGCTTGGTTCCAGTTTTAGTGGTTTGTTTTCATGTGCTCAGCTCTATGTCATTCGGCCTCTTATCATTTCTGAGATTCCTGAAAATTGAGCCACGGTCTTTGGGTTGTACCAAAATTAGAACTTAGATGATACCAATTTTTTGTTTCCTTATGTGGTATTATAATTGGCGGTACCACTCTAAGGACGACAAAATGCTTAAAGATATACACGAAAAATTTTACCCAAACAAACACGTTTCTATTAATCAGCCACCTATGTAGTAATGATAAATTTAACTTAAATTGTCCCTATATAATTTAGTTAAACCTGCCTATCCTATTACTAGAAAACACATTTTTTTACACACTGCATATGTGTAAGAGAGTAAAGCTGTTTATGGTCAAAATGTAAGGAAACGATTGATCTTCTGCCTATCCTATTACTAGAAATGTTTTTATTCTTGGACACAGGGAGTAAAAGAAAAGGTGAGAAAAGTTGCAAATCAAATAATCTTCATGAAAAGAGTAACGACAAAATAAACATATATTAAACATAAATTATGATTTATACTAGCAACATTAATGCGCGGGATACCACGCTAGTTTCTTTATTTCTTGAATGTTTTCAATACAAAGCTTAACTGAACAAATTGAACTGTACACCCCGCAAAGAATAAGAAGATTTATTAGTTCTCTCTTTTTATTTCTTATTATTTATGATAAGCTGATTAACTTTAGCGCTACTTGCAACCGAACATCTCCCATGCTTTTGCTGCCACATCCGGGAAAATACGAGTTGGACGATAGTCTTTGTTGAGGAAAACAATGGTTGCTCTGGCATCCAATGCGAGCTGACCAATAAATATCAATTCAAAGTAGTCAGTATTTTCTAATATATAAAACTAGTGACAAATACAAGTATGGTTGAACACTCCAACTTACCTTGCCGTCTGGCAATGTCTCGATCAAGTGTCGGATTACCAATCGCACGCCTTTTATTTTCTCGGGCCACATCTTCACGACAAACCTGTCACCGCTCTGGCGGTGCAAGATAATTTTGTTACGAGAAGCTAATAAGTTTACTGAAAAAAGCAGCCAAATTATGCGATCATTCTGGAACAGGACAATATATATATACCCTCAACGGCGCGAAATACTTGAGGTTTAATTCTGAAATAGCCATCGCGTTGCCCGTAGCTGCCCAGTACCCCGCCCCGATCCCAAGGTAGTCAAGGAGCACGTCACGACCTGGAAAAGAAATTATGTGAATGTATGCGCGTCTTGAGACTAGAATTCTCTCTGAGATCGCTGGACACAGCTCTGACCGCGGTTGATGTAGCTAGCGTAAATCGCGTTGCTGACGACGCCATACGGATCAAGGTCACCGTCTTGGACCTGCATCTCGACCTCGAAAATCTTGTCCTTCCTGTAATCTCATAATACCACGTACATCAGGACTAAGTACTAGTACGTAGAGTAGTATTTTTTAGGAACTCAAGCAAGCTATATATCTCGAATAACCTTTTTTTTTGAGAGGATATATATCTTGAATAACCTGGTTGTGCTATGCTGATTAGTGTTGGAAGTCTGGGCATGGCGGCCGGAATTTGCGATCGCAGCATCCTCGGGCAGAAACGGTTCCCCTGCAGGGACAACATGCGCAGCTACCCTGCCCGGATGCGCCCCGCCACGTCCGGCTACGGTGAGCACCACGCGGTGGCAACGGCCGGAGCTGAAGGTCCTCCCATCGGAAGCGCCTAGCAGAGGATAGAGGCCTGTAACCTGAGGAGGAGCTAGGCTGCCCATCTGATGCTGTATTGTGAGTGAAGATTGGTTGTGGGTGTGCTCCTTGCAATATCTGAACTCTTATACACAAATGCTTGCTTGGTACGTATATTGATCATTGAAGGCGATGCAAGTAAACTGTACTGCTTAGTACTTGCAGTACTAATAACAGAATCCACGCTGGTCATTGATGGAGTATAGACTTAGGTGACAGAAACCCAAAACATGTGGAAAAAATGCTGCTGGATTCAACTTTTTTTTTTTCTTTTCCTTTTTGGTGGCGGCAATCTTGTAGGTGCTTATGTGGGTCCGTAAATATTCCAACTCGTCAAAACTGACCACTTTCTTCCCGATTGCATTGAAGAAGTAGCACATGTGTTTATGGCACAACCAGGAGGGGATGTTGTACATTGACATGATCGTTGGCCAAGTGCTGTGGGGTTCCTCATTTGGCCGAAAGGATTCATTCCGTCTGTACTCAATGCGAATTGTATATTCCTTGCTTCATCGGCGAATTCTTTATGCGCTTTGTAAAGTTTTTCCATTCACTTCCATCGGTGGGGTGTCGAAGCTTATCATCCCATCCCCCTTACGTGTGTGCCTTGTCATCAATTGGGCATCTCTGGGGTTAGCGAACAAACGCTTCAGACGATCGACCACAGGTACACATAACAAGAGCAGGAATCTTCCTATCATCGTCATCATTGATGGTATTATTCTTCTTCCTCTTCCATCCTTGCCTCTTCTTTGTATTCTTCTTCCTACCATCGGCAGTGTGGTCATTGTGAGGATCGTAGTCGGCCTCTTGTAATGGCTATGATTGCACCTCGGACATCGGATGACATTTTCGTACTCTTTACAAAATGCAATGATTTGGACACGCGTGAATTTTTTGCAAGGTAGGTGGTCTTGGGCAGGGAGTTACACTGGCGAAGCTATCTTCTTGTTCCCTGGTGCACTGGCACCAGGATCAAAAATAAATTTTAGTTTTCCCCACCCAAAATTTACCTTACGTGCACAACCTTGAGCCAAAATCGTGCACTACTCAGCCGCTGCGGAGGCCAGATGCAAGCCAAGATGACACCTGAAGTTGCAGTGGGCACTCGGGTGCTGAAAGCTCTAGCAGTTGCAAACACATCTGTGAAACTAGCATTGGACCACCCGTGGATTGCCTTTAGTTTCATGAGCTCAAGAACAGTACACAACACAGTAAATCTTATGACATCCCTTTGATTCCTCATAAAAAAAGGTCTTTTGGCGCCTTCTCTAGTGTCTCAAAGTTATCAAGTCCTTTTGCTGTCCCAGCCATTAACACTTGCGGTTGAACATGACGCAACTTTCCTCGATGTTAAAATCGTTAACGGTGTCATGAGGATCATGTGCGGCTCTTGCCTCAACTCTTACCCCACCGATGTCGATCCCCAATGGTAAGTCATCCACCTCGATCGGCTCATCCACTTCAACGTCAACCACATCTGACGGCTCATCCATTCAACGTGTTTTGTCCACGTTGTGTACCCTGTTGATGGTCGTTAAGTCATGATTTCAACCGTCAAATAGCTTAATAAATAAGGATGAATTAACACTTCTTACACCCATATTATTTATAAATAACCAATTTCCACATGTACCTCTAGATTTTAGTGTGCAGGTGGAAAACAGGGAAAATCCAGGTGAACACATGCCCAAAGAGACGTTGCAACACTTCCATAGAATGACAATCGCTACGGAAATGCAAAATAAAGATAAAAGGCCAAAGATTTAACAAATTCACAACTGAAGGCCATAGCACCTGGAATGGAGGCCTAGTGGCCAAGGGGGAGCTGTCTGCCAAGGCCCAGCCCAGGAGGGGCCAGGCCTGGGTCGGCCGACCCTATCCCTAGGTCGGCCGACCTGGCAGGGTCCCCCTGGGCCCATCTTCCTATGATGGTTTCCAATCGACCTCCTGAGGTCGGTTCTGCCTGCAATCAATGCCAAGAACACCTCCAATTACCGACATTCAAAGGCTATATAAGGAGGGTTACCCACCTCCTTCCAACACACAAACACAAGAGGCTGATTCCCTCCTCCCACACTAGAGCTCGAGGCTTTCTAGGTAGTGCTGGCTGAGTAGTAGGCTGCCTTTTTGCTCCAAGTCCCTTGGAGAGTTGGTATAGCTCTTGTATCTTCTCTTGTAAGACTTGTTCTTTATAATTTAAAGTCATCGTTCATTTAGTAGTTGTGTGCTTATGATTGTTCATCGTTCATCAGCGTCTTGCATGAAGTCATCTTTCGTTCATGTTCGTTCATCGGGGATCGTTCATGATTGTTCAT